>VZQC01009036.1:684199-880283 GCA_009823505.1 Rhizomys pruinosus | reverse complement strand
AGGGAAAGGGAAATATGCCTGATCTGAATTGGAAAATGATGTACGAAATGCACAAACCATCAATAAAAATTAAATTAAAAATAAATAAATAAATAAAAAAATAAATAAATAAATAAAACTAAATACAAAAAAAAAAAAAAAAAGAATGAAGCTATCTCACACTCAGGAGTGGTAAATACTGGGGAGAGTAAAAAATCATGACCATAAGAAACAATCAATATAATCCATGTTGACTTGACTGAGGGTTCTGTTCTAGTAAAACCCAAATAAGATTAGTGTCCCAAGTCTACTGGTATCCAAGCTCTTTCTGTGTTCTTCTTGGACAAATCATGGACTATGTGGAGGTTTAATCAGATACATTTATAAATGCATTCAGAGTACTGCAGAGATCTGTCACTTTTGGGGGTGCTATTTGGATTACTTTTGTTTGTTTTTAATTCTAAGTTACATATGCATGCATGTGTGTATATCTGTTTTTTCTTCTCCCTGTCTCCCTGTCTCTCTGTCTCTCTGCCTTTCTGTCTCTGTCTCTCTCTGTCTCTGTCTCTCTCTCTCTCTCTCTCTCTCTCACACACACACACACACACACACACGCGCATTGTGGTTGACACATCTCTTAAGTTTGTCTAACACCTAGTTATCATTTGTAGACTAATATGAGAACTCTGTCCAGATAAGGATGTGCAATTTCAACAAATTCACTGATTTGGCCAACAAGTTGTCACTGAAAGCCTGTTGTATCCTGAACTCTGGGACTAGTACTAAGGTCCCAATAGTATGTACTGTCTCACTGGGATTCAGTATGATACATAACATAAATTCCTCTCAGTTCTATGCCTATTGCTTCATTTACTTTCTCCTTCATCATGTAAAAATAGATATATCTCAATATAATAGTCCCATGGTAATGTTGTGCTTAGGTAACTTGACATAATTAATAAAATTTGGGCTAAAATATTGCCTTGTAGGTTTGTTATGTTTGGCCCTGAGAAATAATATACAATTTCTTAGTTTATCTGAAAATGAGAGCTACAATGTCATCTTTGAAGCTTGTAAGCAAATAGCATAATTACTATTAAAAATTGGAAATTTTGCATTTCTATAGAATGTCATTATTATCATTATTTATATAAATGTTTGTCATAGGTGAATTGAGAGATGATATAGGAGTCTTCACATGAGACTAACTTCTAGATCTATAAACTGGGACCCAGGTCTTCTGGTATAATATGGTGAGCAGATGTGTTTTGAGCTATACAAGTGATCAAGGATTTGGCCTCTACTAGTTAATTCACATGTGTTTTGAAGCCTCAGCATTAAGTACAAGCACATCAAGTTAGCAAACTTTGCAATGTCTTAGCATTTTCTTAATTGCTCAATAGTTACATATTTTCCTTAAATGGTGAAGCTACTTGGAATGTGGTTCCTGGAAGAGTTTTTATGCCTGTGAGCCTGTGCTATTAGTTATCTCTTGCATGTAAAAAAAATCACCACAAGCTGAGCAAGTTAAAACAACACCAAATCATTATCTCACTGGTCCCCAGGTCAGAAGTCCTTGATGGTGTAACTGGGTTCTCAGGGTCTCACAGGGCAGAGAAGGAAGATGCTATCTACCTAGTCATCATCTGCACCTTAGGCTTTTAATCCAAGCTTAACTTTTTAATTTTTTATTCGGAGAATGGAACTATTTATGTCTGTAAGATTGAGGCCCATTTTCTTTGCTGTCAACTAAGGGTTTCTTCAGCTCCAGAGTCTTACTGAAATCCTTGAACTTTGGCCATCCATGTTCACCATCAGCATGGAGAGGTAGAAACCTTCCAATTGTTAAATAGCTTTGACTTGCTGTGGTGCCACCAGCACTAGAAGAGCTCGTGAGTAGGTGGTAGGCTCAGAACCAGGAAAAATAACAGTCAAGATGGAAGGAAGGAAGGAAAAGGCTCGGTCCAAAGAGGAAGTAAAGCATCCTTACAGTAAGATGAAAGGAAGGCACATGTTTAGTTCAGTGCAGTGGGTTTTTCTCACATTAGCAAAGCTAATAAGAATGTAAACACACAAAAGGGAAGTATAAACAGAAATAGATTGTAAGGCTTGAGAAATTGTACTTCAGGTATAAAACTTGAGATCTTAGTAAAAAGACAAAAAGTAAAAAAAAAAAAAAAAAAAAGGGTCACAGTTGTTTTGCCTGTCTTACTGGCAAGTGCAGCTATCCTGTGGCTGCCACTGCTTTTGCCATCCTTCAAAGACATGAGACACAGCTTTTTAACCCTCTAATATGGACTGAAGACTCATGCCTCTCCAAGAATCCTCCAAACCTTCAGTTCCAGATGGGGACTGCTGAAACATCCAGCTTGTGGACTGAGCTATTACTGGGGTTTAAGCTTCTTCAGAGTATAGACTGCCATTGTTGGACTGCCCAGGATGTATCACAGAGACCAGTACAGGAAGATCAAGACAGGATGCAATGATTACTGGACCTCATTTGATGACCATAGGAAGGGAAAACCCCCGTGTGGAGCACAAGGGCAGAATTGATGGTGGTTTGGGCTTGCCAGGGAGGAGCCTTCAAATACGACATTTTTAAGCCTAATAAAAAAAGTCATAAGCTGAAATCATGCTAAAACCTATGATAAATATGGCATGCATATATGCATATTTCAGAGTGATGCATATTGGAAGGAATAACAGCAACAACAACAATAACCAAAAGACTGGGTCAAAGAACTGACTGAAACAGTGAACTTCTGCTCAAAACAGTAAACTTCTGCATCAAGAATTTTGAGAGAGACTGAGAAAAAGATGAAAAACATGTTTGGCAGAATGCATGAGCTCCGATGGGGTGGGCAGGCAGGGAGGAGGGCAGGGGTTTAGATTTGATCTGATATTTTGTATGAAATGCACAAAGCTTCAATAAAAATTGGCTTTGAAAAGAAAAAAAATGATGAGCACCCCCAAAAAAGAACATTTTTTTTAATATTAGGTTATTTTCTTGTAATTGTTTTACATTGCTTTGAATCAAACTCAAGGCCTTGCATATGGAGGACAAATGTTCCTGCACAGATACATCCTCAGCCCACTAAATAGGTTAATGTAGTGAAGAGTTTCACACTTGGACAGAAATGCTTGATGAGCGATTTTGTCATCCATTATTTTATTCATGTGGATTCTCTTACATTGGAGCATATTTTAATACATTTTATATATTCTTTGAGAATATCATAGAATATATGCAATGTATGTTTGTCATAATCACTGTCTAACTCTCTCCCCTCAGCTCCTTCTAAAACCCCCATCCCACTCCCAACTTCAGGTCCTTGCTTTTATGTTTCTTTCTGTGTTTTCGGTTATAATACATTGAATTCGATCAGTGCTGCCATGTATTCCTGAATGCTGGGCCACCACTAAGGATGATGGGTCTCCCAGAAACCACATCCCTAAAGACTAATGTTCCTCCTCTAGCAATCATCAGCTGCCTACATTCTTCACCTAGGGGTGGGCTCCTGGGCCTCCCCCCACCGATGGAACCTCATATTTTACAAGGGGTCCATTTCTCTATCATGATTATTTTATTGTAGATTGCAGAGTAGTATAAGAGGTATTAAAAGAAAACAGTAGAAAATGAAGCCATGGGGTAATAATAATAATAGAAAAATACACACACTAGAAGATCCCAAGCATCTGGAGTTCACACCGCCCTCTGGGTGGACTGGGACAGCAGCCAAGTAACATTACTTGCTTTCTAGTGCTTAGTTTCTTAACTCTGATTGCAAATTAAGCACTCCTTGTTTATCTGAGATGTGTTTTGTCATACAAATGTTGCAGTACAACATGGAAAAGGATGGCCCTGGGGATTCTTCTGTGGCTTCCTCCTCAAGGAGAGCAGTTTTGAGGCCTAAGCACTTCTGTGTTCCATGTGAAAATGAAGACCAATAGTACATCATAAAAGAGTACAGAGGCAATGCTTAGCCTGGCTCGTGTGCTGGCTAAAATCAGGTCAAGAAGAGGGGGTGGAAGGCTCTCAAGTCTCCCCTCATGTTCTCCTTGCAAGCTAATAATTCAAGTATCCTTCCCATGGTCAAAAGCCACAGCTAGTAATTATTAGTTTCTAAAAGTTTGTGGGACTGTAACCATTTGAATAAACTAAATTCATATGTACCTTATATAAAACATATTTAGCAAACTACTAAGTTTCTGTTTTTCAGGGTTTACTGAAATTACTAACTTCAGATAGTAAAAGTAAAACTCCACAGTATGATGTGAAGGATAGGTTCAGTCTCCACCAAAAATCAACAACTTTATACCACTTTGCATATTACATTTTTAAGACTCTTAAGTCTCTTCTGGTCTCTTTTTTTTGTTGTTCTTTAGCCTGTCTTCTCTATAAATCTTAGATCTTAGAGTAAACAGAAAGAAAATTCTAGTAGATGCATCGAAGCAGACATCCTCTCAAATACAGCAGTTTTCTATTCCATCAAGCCCCAAACAACACTTGTGGGGTAATCATTCTCTCCCAGTTGTTCCAATAGCTGCGAGGAGGCAAAGATGAAGGCCCAGGGGACAGAGTCCACATATACACAGATACCCTTGAGGCAAGTACCCACTGCAATTTGATTAGGATTATGAGACAGTAATATTCACTCCACTTAGGAAATGCATCCAGAAGCAATTTATTCAGGCTGAAGGCTCCAAGCAAAGTTCTTGTGCCAGATGATTGGACTGACCCTGCCTGTAGAGTACAAGGTTACAGTTTTTGAACATTTCCTGATTGCAATCTGTAGTATACAACCTGTTTTCTATGGCTGTCCTAAACATAAGAGCACACCGATATTTAAACAAGTTTTACAAAACCATACTTACATGTAATATGTGCTTAATTTTTTACTCGTTTTCTTTTTCCATTTAGCTGAGACTGATTGAGAAATTCATGCATTGACACATCTTCTCTCCCTCAACATAAGAAACCCTGGAATACAGCACAGGATCTAGGGACAGCCAGGATAGGAAAGTGAATTTAAACCCTTGTCTTGCTATAGGTAGCCCTTGGACAGTTGGCGCAACTTTGTGTTGTTGTTGCTGTCATTGCTTGTTTTTGTTTTCAGCCTGTTTGAGACAGGATTTAGATCTCATACAGCTCTACCTGCCTCTGCCTCTCAAGTGCTGGGATTAAAGGCATGTGTCACTATACATACATAGCTAGGTGTACAACCTTTATAAGATTGTGCCTGTCTAAAGAAGTAGTAAGTGGGACTTGAGTGCACAGAGCTTAGATCAGGGAATTTCCAGGACGACCTGAAGCACAGAAACAGGCATATCCACCACCCCACCCCACCCCCACTGCCAACTGGAATTGCTGAGAGAGTGTCCAAGTGGATTTTTGGAGAACCTTCAGAACGGAAAGGGAAGAGTGACTTAGACTCCAAATGGAAAGACTAAAACTTAGACAAGTCAACACTCCATAAGCAAGGAGAAAAACAAATCAATCAATCAATCAAACAAACAAACAACGAAGGCATCTGAAGGAGGCAAGCAAAGCAAGCCTTCAACACAGTGAAGAGGCATTTGGGATTCGCATTGGAACACAGGCAAAGAGAAACCCACATGTCAGGGACATGGAGAAGGGACAACATGGGAAAGGTGCAGGATAATTCCACACTAAGCTCTACCGACCCCATGGGAGATTCCTACAGTGGGATCTCCCTGGGAATGGCCCAGGCAGGATACAAAATTAACCTAGAAAAATCAGTAGCATTTATTTACACCAACAACATGCAACTGAAGAAGGAATACAAGGAGAACTTCCCACTCACAATAGCCTCAAAAACAATAAAATACCTAGGAATAAACCTAACCAAAGACACAAAAGATCTCTACAAATCAGTTTAGACCCCTGAAGAAGGGAATTGAAGAAGACATCAGAAGATAGAAAGACCTCCCATGCTCATGGAGTAGGAAAATTAATATAGTAAAAATATCCATTCTATCTGAAGTCTTGTATAGATTTAATGCAATCCCAATTAATATCCCCAAGAGTTTCTTCACAGGCTTGGGAAAAAAGTCTTTAATTTCATTTGGAAAAACAAAAGACCCCAAATAGTCAAAGCAACCCTTAGTGAAAAGAGCAATACAGGGGGCATCTCCATACCAGACTTCAAATTATAAAGGTTATAGTCATAAAAACAGCTTGGTACTGACACAAAAATAGACCTGTTGGCCAATGGAACAAAACTGAAGATCCAAACGTGAGCACATACAATTTCAGCATCTTCAGCGAGGAGTATTGGCAAAACTGTATCACCACTTGTAGAAGAACAAAATTAAACCCCTACCTCTCACCCTGTACAAAAGTCAACTCCAGATGGATCAAAGAACTCAATGTGAAACCCAAAATTCTGAAGGTGATAGAAGAAAAAGTTGGCAGCAGCCTACAAGACATAGGCATAGGAAAAATTTCCTAAATCAGACAGCAGCTGCACAAGAATTAAGGTGGACAATTGACAAATGGGACCTCATTAAGCTCAAAAGCTCCTGTACATCAAAAGAAACAATCAAGGCAGTGAAGAGAAAACTTATAGAGTGAGTTTTACAGCAGATACATCTGACAAAGCATTGATTTCCAGAGTACATAAACTACTCAAAAAACAAAGAAGAAAGAAAACAAATGACTCACTCAATAGATGGTGCAAAGAGCTGAACAGAGACTTCACAAGTGAGGAATTAGAGATGGCTGAGAAACATCTTAAAAAGTGTTCAACATCACTAATAATTAAGGAAATGCAAATTAAAACCACTTTAAGATATCATCTTACTCCAATAAGACTGGCTAGTATCAAGAAAACAAATGATACCAAGTGCTGGAGAGGTTGTGGGGAAAGAGGAACACTCATCCACTGCTTCTGGGAATGTAAACTGGTACACTGTGGAAAGCAGTGTGGAGAACCCTTGGAAGACCTGGAATGAACTTACCACCTGACTCAGCCATACCATCCACAAGACTCATCTTACTGCAGAGATAAATGCAGAGCCATGTTTATTGCAGCTCTATTCACAATAACAAAGAGCTGGAACCAACCCAAGTGCCCCTTAACTGACGGGTGGAGAAAACGTGGTATATCTACACAATGGAGTTCTACCCAGCAGTAAAGATGGCATCATGAACTTTGCAGGTAAATGGATGGAACTAGAAGATATCATGCTAAGTGAAGTAACACAGTCCCAGAGAAACAATGAATGGCATCCCTCATCTGTGGATGCTTCACCAATTACCTAATTGTATGGCAAACTAAGCAATGTTAATGTGATCTGAAAACAACTGTGCTCTTATATTGTGAATCCCTTAAAAAAATAAATAAATAGGGGCTGGAGAAATGGCCTAGCGGTTAAGAGCACTGACTGCTCTTACAGAGGAACCGGTTCGATCCCCGGCACCCACATGGTGGCTAAGAACAGTCTGAAACTCCAATCCAGGAGAATTCCAGTTCCAGGGGAATCCGACACCCTCTTCTAACCGTGGCATTGCACACATTGCACGCCACAGGTGCACAGACCTGTGTGCAGACAGTACATTCATACACATAGAGAAAAAAAAAACAATTAATAAAAAGAAAAATAACTATTAAGTCGCTACCTGATCAGGTGGCTATAATTATCAAAGAAGATAGTACTAGTTAACAATATAATGTTTCCAAACCTCAATAGTTGGATTAGAAAGTGTCATTAACACATTGAGTCATTCATTCGGACTGACCACCAGAGTCAGTCCTGACAACCGGCCTTTCTGGAGTCTGAGAGTATATGGTAAAATTGAAAAAAATCAAATATGATTATGGCTGTCACAAGTGTGCAAATGGGAAACTGTGTGTCCATATGTAAATGTTTGTATGTAAAGAAGTAACAAAATAATCATGTCTCTATGTTCATATGCTAGCAAGTGTGTAAGTTGTATATGTGTAAGTGAGCTTTATTGTGTGGGTTTGTGAGTGACCTTCCATGTGTGAGTTGAGAAGAGCATTAAATATTCATGAACTATTTTTTCTCATTGCCTGACAAAAGCAACTTAAAGAAGGAAAGGTTCTTTTTGGCTCACAGTTGAAGGTATAGTCTATCAGGATAGAGAAGGCATGGCAGTTACAACAGCTCTAGCCACAGCTTCAGAAACTCAAGGCAGATTATCCCATTGTGCCTGCAGTCAAGAAAGAGAGGCCCAATTCCTCCTCTTCCCTTTATGTTCAGTCTGGAATCCAGAACTATGGGACAAAGCCTCCTTCATTAAGGGTAGATATGTCTTATATGTTATTGAAAATATAGTCAAGTTGTCTGTGGTGGTTTGAGCATCTCTCAGAGCCTCTGAGTGTTTGAATACTCGGCCCCAGTTGGTGGTACTGGGTTGTTTTGTTGTTGTTTGTTCGTTTGATTTTGTTTTTTTTTTTGTTTTTTTAGAAACTGTTGTAATTCCAAAATATATTTATGAGTTCACATTTTTCACTTTAATTTTATATTACTCTAAAATATGAATACATATCCTCCGCCCATATACCGCAATTACAAAGTCTGAAAATAAGTGGTCAGTTAATTCTAGAGCACGTTAAGGGATTCACATTATAACAGCACAGTTGCTTTCAAAGAAAAAGAAATATAACTTTAATGTTGCTCAGCTTGCCTTTCACCTAGGGTGCTAGCATCCACAGATGAGGGATACCATTTGTCATTTGTTTTTCTGGGACTGTGTTACTTCACTTAGCATAATGGCTTCTAGTTCCATCTATTTACCTGCAAAGTTCATGATGTCATCTTTCTTTACTGCTGCATAGAATTCTATTGTATAGATGTACCACATTTTCTCTATCCACTTGTCAGTTGAGGGGCATTTGGGTTGGTGCAGCTCCTTGCTATTGTGAAGAGAGCGCCAATAAACATAGATGTGCATATATCTTTGTGATAGGATGAGTCTTGCTGGTATATAACTAAAAGTGATATGACTGGGACAGGTGGTAAGCTCATTTTCAGTTTCTTAAGAGTTCTCCACACTGCTTTCCATAAGGGTTGCACAAGTTTGCATTCCCACCAGTAGTGGTTGAGTGTTCCCCTTTCCCCACAACCTCTCCAGCATTTGGTATCCTTTGTCTTCTGGATCATAGCTAGTCTCACTAGAGTAAGATGAAATCTTAAGGTGGTTTTAATTTGCATTTCTTTATTTGTGATGTTGAACACTTTTTAAGATGTTTCTCAGCCATCTTTACTTCATTTGTGAAGTCTCCCTTGAGCTTTTTACTCCATTTTTTGAGTGGGTCATTTGTTTTCTTCCTCCTTTTTTTGAGTAGTTTATACTATACACTCTGGATAAACTACTGATAATATTAGTCAGATATATCACTGGTGAAGGTTTCCTCTCTGTGCGTTTTCATTGCTTTGATTGTTTCTTTCACTATATAGAAGCTCTCGGGTTTAATAAGGTTCCATTTGCCAGTTGTTGACATTTTTTGCACAGCTGGTGTCTGATTTAGAAAGTCTTTTCCTACACCTATGTCTTGTAGGTTACTACCAACGTTTTCTTCTATCATTTTCAGAGTTTCAGGTTTCAAATTGAGGCCTTTGTTCAATTTGGAGCTGATTTTTGTACATGGTGAGAGGTAGGGGTTTAGTTTTATTCTTCTACAAGTGGTGATCCAGTTATGCCAACACCCATTTGCTGAAGATGCTGTCTTTCCTTCATTGAGTCTTCTTGGCCCCTTTGTCAAATATGAGGTGGCTGAAATTG
The DNA here is from genome assembly GCA_009823505.1 of Rhizomys pruinosus. Lineage (NCBI taxonomy): Eukaryota > Metazoa > Chordata > Mammalia > Rodentia > Spalacidae > Rhizomys > Rhizomys pruinosus. The sequence continues at coordinate 870,532 of VZQC01009036.1, read as the reverse complement.
GATATGCTCAGTTTTGGATCCTCAATTTTGTTCCATTGATCTACAGGTCTGTTTTGTGCCAATACCAGACTGTTTTTATGATTATAGTCCTGTTGTATAATTCAAAAGCTGGTATGGCAATCCCCCTGTATTGTTCTTTTTGCTCAGTGTTGCTTTGGCTATTCTGGGTCTTTTGTTTCTCCATATGAACTTTAGGATGTTTTTTTTTTTCCTAGGTCTGTGAAAAAGCTCATGGTGATTTTAATTGGGATTGCATTGAATTTGTATGTTACTTTGGGCAGGATGGTCATTTTTACTATATTGATTCTTCCAATCCATGAGCATGGGAAGTTCTCCCATCTTCTAGTGTCTTCCTCAATCTCCTTTTTGAAGGATTTAACATTTCATTGTAGAGATTTTTAGTGGTTTTGGTCAGGTTTGTTCCTAGATAATTTATATTTTGGAGGCTACTATGAGTGGGAAAGCCTCCTTGTATTCCTTTTTGAATTGCTCATTATTGGCATAAAGAAATGTTACTGATTTTTCCAAGCTAATTTTGTATCTCACCACTTTACTGAATCTATTGATGGTTTCTAGGAGTTTTCTGGTGGAGTTTTTGGCATCCCTTAGGACACCATGTCATCTGCAAAAAGGAATGGTTTGACTTCCTCTTTTGAAACAGAGGCTGCAGCTAGGTTACAGGTGTGTGGGGTAAATCAGCTCCCCCACCCCCACAAGCCAAGCTAGAAATGGTGCTGTTTTAAGAGATTTTAAGAACTGTCTTGCTAGAGGAAGCATGCCATGATTGCGGGCTTTGAGAGTTCTAGCCATGTCTCATTTCCAATTTCACTCTTTCTGCTTCCTGTGCTCCTTGACGATGTGAGCACTCAGCTTTCTGCTCTGGCTGCCTCCCTGCCATGATGGACTCTTATCCCTCTGGAAACAACCCCAATAAACTCCTCCTTTTATAAGTTGCCTATGTCATGGTGTTTTATCTTAACAACAGAAAAGTAACTAATACATTGACAATGAAATTTAGCCATCACAAAGCAAATGTCAAAACAAGAAATGAATTGAATTCTTTTTTGCATAATAATCTAAAATAATTCCACTCAGCTTCTCGTGAAGCAGTTATTTCAATTCTTTTTTGAGACCTTCCTTTCTTCATAGACCACAGTCTTTCTGGGTGTTTGTTTCATCCACATCCCTTCTGTATTTGACTACCATTACAACATTGAGCATATCACACAACGTTGATAAGTTTACAATGCCTTTTGGAAAAAATGGAACTGTTCTTTCTCAAACAGTCTTTACAGAACTCTGTTATTCAGTTATGGTTATATGTGGATGGAAATAGAGACACATAGCTACACATGATTTGTCTTTTTACTATATTCTAAGTTCTGTGTACAATGTTTTATGTCCATCAAACAACTTAAGACTCATGAGATACCTAGTAGTTATTGTCAGTATCCCCATCCTACAGATTCCTTATCCAAGGACAGGAAACCAGTGAATAACACATGAGAATGATAAGTTAGTTGCAAATATGTCTGAATATCTGTCTCATTACAACACCTCTATAGAAATCAAGGCCTTTACAAATCATATGTGAAAAACTCTTATACTCAGATGGTTTCTCTTCAAGTTTACTTTCACTGACCTAGAAAATAATGACTTCTGGAGGTTGTAGATAAGTGACTAATTAATAATACTTCTCTACCTTTAGTCTTCATACAAATATATATTCATATACATATATGTATTCATTTTATAGTTATTTATATTTATGCATGCTATATTTATGTGTATGAATATATTCATGCATGCATTTATACATCCCCATTTTCCTATAGATAGTATTATATTTACATATGAACAAACTATATGATGAATGTACAGGAAAAAGTATATGCATGATATATAAACATATATGAACATATATGCATGATATATAAACATATTATTACTTTTAGATAAAAAGTAATAATATAATTTATTTTATTATTAAAATAATAATAAAAGTAATAATCATATTAAATAAGCAAATGTGTAGCAGGGAACTGATTTATCCAGGAAACTCACCAGTGTCATCTTTGTGCCTTAAAAGCACCACTATACTGCTTCTGTCTTCAACCACAGTGGAAACTGGAAAAAATCCAGACCTGGTAATAATCGCCACACTCAACCAAGCAAAGATGACTTACAAACTAAAGACAACAAATTGACCTAGAAATCAGAGCTATTGGTCCCTTACCCTGCCATCACACAGTGTACTTTGCAGGAGATGATGTACAGGGAATCTGTTTACAATTTCAGAGTAGCATCTTGAGACACATTAGAGAGCATTCATTTTCACTGAAGCTCATGCTTAGCTGTGGGGAACAGACTGTTAAATATAATGCATATTTACTACTGTGCTTTGAAAGAGGATTAGTGAGGGAGGACATTAATTTTTTCCTTGTGGCTGTGAGCGCTGGTGGTTAATTTCTTTTCTGTACTTTAGGATGATGTTGTGGTTAAAGAGTTAAAGGTGAATTAGAATCTCTGTCAAAAGCTGCATAACCTCAACTTCCACAGACTCCCTGTGACAGAAACACCTTCAAGTCTCTGGCTTGCTGTGCCTGGTTTCCAGCCTCTGAATAGAGTATACTCAGAATGAGGGTTCCTTGGAGAGGGCAGAAGTTTTGTCTGCAAATGTGCTGGTGTCAGGGAGTGGAGTTTGGCAGCTTGTGGTTTTCTGCTGTGGTGTAGGCTGTGGGGAGGGAGCTGAGGCCTTTAGAGCCAGGCCAAGTGGCTGTGAGAAGCAAGAAGAGCAAGACAGACAGGTGTGGGGCTATGTTTCCTTCACCTGCCTTATGTATGTTTATTACAGGATGTTAATTAGAAAATTGTCCTTTTCTCATTTAAGAATTAGAAAGGACAAGGGGAAAGCATTTGAGCTCCCAAACCCCCTCTTACTACTGTGTCTCTTTTCCTGGGCTTATGAGAAAGCCTGCAAGGATTTTGGCCCTGTGTTTAGCACATAAAAACTTCCATACTAGTTTCCTAGGTCCCCTCCCTCCTCATTCATAGTGGCTTTAGTTTCTAAGGATTCATTCAAAACCAAGTTTCCTACTTCCCTTCTGGGTAATCTTGGCCAGTAACAGTAGTTAACACTTAACTTGGACATTATCCCACTTCTTCCTAATAATCTATGAGGTTGCTAAGGATTTTTAGGAGAAAATAATGCATAACATTAATAAATTCTAAGTACATAATTATTAACCTGCTTTACCCTTACAAAACTGTGAAATAGAACCCATTCCTCTCTATTCTAAAGACAAGTAAACTGAGGCAGAGAGGGATTATGCAATTCACTTAACATGTAGCAAAAGTTGTGAGTTGAAACCCGGGTGTCAATGCAAAGGTTTCTGAATACAGGGGTTGTTATAATGACTAACATAGTTAGCTAGAAAATGCATTAGGTGATATAACTAGAGGAATTGTGTCAGTGAAATAAAAATATATTGGAGATTGTTGAATAAACTATCAGTTTGCATATAGAATGAAGAACGACAAGACTTAATACTTTTTGGAGGCCATTAGCAAGCTATATGCCACATTTGAAATTTCTATTGTGCATTTTGATATTTTGTTAATGTGTAAACCAGCAAACAGGTCACCAAATGCTATTTAATACATCCATCTTACTCACCAGGGAAAAGAAATATTCATGGGTTGGTTATGGTGGTGGATGTATATAAATCCCAACAATCTGGGGGCAGAGGCAGCAGGTTTATGTCTATGGGGTCATCTTTTGCTACATAGTGAGTTCGAAGCCAGCTTGGGATTCTTGAGACACTATCTTAAAATATAAAAAAGGAGAATACTTTAGGTAGCTATCATGATGTGTACTCATGTTAGGTCTTCTATTTTGTCCCATGGTTCTACACATCTGTTTTTTGTGCTAATGACATGCTGTTTTTATTCCTATATCTCTGTATAATAGTTTGAGATCTGGTATGGTGATCCCCCAGCACTGCTCTTTTTGCGCATCATTACTTTCACTACTTGAGGACATTTGTGACTACATATGAATTTTAGGCCTTTTTTTTTATTTCTGTGAAAAATGTCAGGGGTATTTTTCCTGGGATTGCACTCAATCTGTAAACTGATTTTGGTAAGACGGTCATTTTCACAATATTAATTTGACCAATCAATGACGATAAGATGTCTTTATATACAGGTGTTTTCCTCAATTTCTTTCTCCAGATATTGAAGTGTCATTGTAGAGATCCTTAATAACTTTGGTTGGGTTAATACTACAGTTTTTGAGGCTACTACAAATGGGAGTGTTTCCATGAACTTTTCCTCTGATTGCTTGTTATTTGTATATAGATAGGTTGCTGATTTTGGTAAATTGATTTTGTGTCCTCCTAAAAGCACTGAAAATTTTTAGAAGTTCTCTGGTGGGAATTTTTTGGATCTCTTATATATATTATCATATCTTCTCCAAACCGGAATAATTTGACTTCTTTTCCAATTATAGGCTAAGAACATCACAGAAGAGGGCAGGGAAGAATGTAAGACCCGGAGGCACAAAACACCTGCTGCTATTTCATGCATTCTCCACAGGATAGGGAAGCTGTGCTAACAAAAATCTCTGCAATGTAGTATTCTGACAAGATGTGCATGATGACAGGCCAGCTAACAGGCTGGAAAGTTTCATGGGGTCCCATCTCAAGAAGAGTTACAGGCAATCAATGGAAACAAAGGGGTTCAGTTTTCTCCAGGTACTAGCTTCCTGAGAGGTTTTCTTTTTTATATTTTTTATTATTTTTTGTGTGTTTGAGTGTACTTTCTGCATGCAGGTTTGTGCACCTGAGTTGTGCAATGCCACAGAGGTCAGAAGAGGGTGTTGGATTCCCCTGGAACTGGAGTTAAAGATGGTTCTTAGCTGCCACGTGGGTGCTGGGAGTCAAACACGGGTCCTCTGCAAGAGCAGTTGGCGCTCTTAACCGCTGAGCCATCTCTCCAGCCCCCTGAGAGGTTTTCTAATCCCAAGTGGCCATTCCTAAACAGAAGTACACCCAATCACCAGAAAATGGATTCAGTCCATTATAGTGTGTGTGTGTGTGTGTGTGTGTGTGCGTGTGTGTGTGTGTGTGTGTGTGTTTGTAACAATAATCAAAAAGATAAGAAATTGAGAGGGAGTGTGGGGGCATTGCAGAGTTGTAATGGGCCTGGGAGAGAGGTAACCAATGTAAACATGATTCTCATGTATGAAATTATCAACAAAAGAAAAATCAAGGGCTTGAAATGTGCCAGCACGTGCAGCAATCTAAGTAACATCCCAAGAACTACAAACAAAAAAAAAAATAACACAAATAAAGTTGAAAAAGTGTTTGAAAAAGCTTGAGATCAACTCTGACCATTTCATATGACTGTTCATGAGAACAAGGAAATGTGGTCTTCTTGGAACTCAGTCGTGTGATGCTAGTTTTACTCTCTTCTTTAAAGTAAATAATAAAAGAATTCTCCTATGGAGAACTTTACTATTGAAATTAAAACCATTCCCAGTTTCCTAAGCTTATTTCCCTGAAAGCTGTATTTCCCAATAGGAAGCTTTCCTCATATACATGTCTGGCTCTGAGATTTTAAGGGACAGTCTAACTGGATCATTTCATAAAACATAGAAGAGCCAGTTTACATACTTGGGTTTTTTTATTTGTTGTTGGAAACTCAACCAATGACAAATCTACAGGGAAGGGAAACAAGTCCCATCTGCATCCAGATACCAAGGCAGGACAAGTCACATATGGGATAAAGTTCTTTGTCCTAAAGCCAAACATAAACTTCATTGCAAAACTTAGTTTCAAGTACTTGTTCCTGTTCCTACCCTGTAGGGTTATAAACAATTCATGTCATCTTTTGGATTCCCAATTTCCTCCAAAATAAGTTCATTATATCTGACTCCTACTACTTGTTATGATATATTTTCAATAACTCAGAGTTTTTTGTAATGTAATTTATATCACATTCACCCCGTTTCTCCCCACTAAATCCTATCAGATCTACCCTGTACCTTCTTCCACCCTCACAAGATGTGTCTCCCACCTTTAAAACCCTTAGCCCTCACAGTCCAGTTCCTGCTGCTCATATACTCATGGGTACAGGGTCATCTACTGGAGTGACTCATCTTAAAGGAAATGGATTTTTCTGCCCCCTAGAAGCCATCAACTGTCAGTAGCTCCGTCAGCTGAGGTTTGGGGATTGAGAGCCACACCCGACACCAGGCTGGAATGTTGATTGGCTTCATCTTGTGCAAATCTTGTGCCAGCATCCAAAGATGCCATGCATTTATGAGTGCAGTAACCCAGCTCTGATATGCCCAGAGGACCCTGCTTCACTTTATAGATGTGGCTGCTACAAATTAGATGCTAATAAATGTTAATTTCCTTCCTAATAGTTCACTTCTGAATGAAATTTTGGATTAACAGAAGTGAAATCAGAGGCATGATGGTTTCAGCGAGACCCCGGAGAGATAGGCTAAAGAATGGCCAATTTTAGGACAGAAAATTCACAGGGCTCCATAAAGAAGACTGCACAGAGATTGGATAGCTTCATTTTAGGGATGAAGCATAATTTAGAACTTAGAACCTTTGGCACACTATATAAAAAACTGATTTAAATGTCATTAGTTTGAGGGATTTATAAAGAATAGTATTTAGGCCAACATGGCTGACACAGTGGAGACGACTGAGAAAGAGGCTGGGAGTCCTGCTCACATTTCTGAGGAGGAAGCTTCCTCTCTCCCTGTCCTTAGATGCTGTTTCCATAGAATTAACTCCAGATAAAAGAACATTCTCACTGATGAAATGGGGTCTGACTTAATCCCTATTTTTATTGTTCTCACTGAAATGAATAAGAGCGATCTGGATGATATTTATCAGGAAACGCATGTGACTTCGAATAGTTAGAAGACACTCCAATCAAACTAAACTTCTCCCAGATCCCTTAGGATCACAGGTCTCTAATGCCTCAAGTCCTTTGTATGTAACTTTCCTTCTGCTTAGGAGAGTCTCTTTTTCCTCTCCCTGTTCATCTTGACCTTGTTCATTCACACTGGTCCTCCACCTTCATTCAGAGAATCATTTGTTCTGTCACTCCACCCATCTCCTGAAGACCACCTTGTGTTCTTACTAGGCATTTATGACCATTAAATACTGTAGCATCTCAGCACTCTCCAGAATCTTTTGTTCACTCTATTCCTCCCTTGAGTATTATGTAACCTCAGAGAGGACGGGTCTGCCCTGCTCACTCCATATCTCAGCACTCAGCACCATATGTAGCACATAACAGGCACTCAAAACATGTTTATTAAGAGAGTTCATAAAAGAACGATGGAATGTGTGCAAGAGAGGGAGTCGAGTCCACACGGCTTTGCAGGATGAATGTCAAATGCTTTGCATTATGCCTGGCTATAATTTCAACTAGCAGGGTGACCTCTAGGACACTTTACTTTCTTATGCTATCCTAAAAGGTTGATACTGTATTATCTTAAAGAGTTGTAGAATTTAAATTAATCACCTGGTATATTGAAAGGTACTCAGTTCAAAGTCCTTTTTGTCCTACTATAGGAAATACTGCTGACGGGGCAATGAGATCACCAGGATTTCAAGAACCAACTTGGCTGTCAGACCTCCTTGCTCTGAACAAACTCTATTACTTTGCTAGTCAGGGCAGAAACTGTCAAAGATGAATTGAACCCTGAGCAGCTGATGTTGAAGGTTGGAGATTGAACCTGCACACTTTTTCCTCTGCACAAGGCTTGAGGCTCTGCTTAGAGACACCACCCTCTGTGAGAGACCTCTTACAGGAAGCTTCCGCTTTTGGCATTGGTGATCCATGTCATAAAGGCAATTCATTGTTCAGTTTCTAAGACTTGGAAGTAATATATAGGAAGGGCCACAGCTGGAGGGATGCCATGGCCCCCTTTTCTCCCTTGAAATAGCTTTGGTGCTTAAAGGAACTCCTGGGGGCACTGTAATGCTCTTGGAATTCCTTCAAAAGGTGAATGTAATACACACATAGAAGTCCACACTACTGGCACAGGCATGGATCTGTTTGAACACAGTCTGCCAATGTGCTGAGTTATTTTCCACTGAAATAACCCATACTCAAAAATTGCGGAGGCTACATTGTGGAGCCAGGGTTGGCAAGCCTCTGGTGGCCTCCGGAAGAGAAAGACCCTTTCCCTAACTATGGAGTTGTAGGATGATACATACAGAAATTGAATGCTGGTCTGTAGTAACTCATGCTTTTGTTGGACATGGATGGAGCCTGGGGAACATACTGCCAAAATGGTCTCTTACAGGCAGTTCCCTATAAAATGCCCTCTGGCAGGGTGAGCCTAGGGGGAACTGATTTCCTGCCTTGTGTGGACGCCTGGTAGTCTGTGTAGTTTTCATTTATTTCCTGTTCTCCTATAAGACTTGGCAAAATCTAAACCAACTCTATTTTTTTCAGTGCTCATTAGTCTGTACAAACCTGTCATATGTGGGAGGAGAGGTGGGGCTTAGGGGTCAGACAAAACTGAGCTTCAATCCCAACTTACCACTTTCAAGCTACAAGACCATGAATGTGCCACTTACCCTGTCTAAGGCCCAGTTTTCCAACTGTGTAGCAATGGCTCCTTTTGGAGGGCTAATCTGAATTTTGAGAAAACATACACTTAGTGCCTACATAGTATTAGGCCACTAGAAAATACTATGTCCTTCTCTCTTAAAGTGTGAAATGTATATGTTTGCTCACTTGGATGTCACCTGGTGGTGCTGTTTGGGAGTTTGGAGAACCTTTGGAAAGCAGGGCCTCAGTATGTGAGTTAGTCATTGAGAAATACTGGGAGCGCTGGAGAGCAGTTCTTGCAATTTATAGCCTGACTCCCTCCTTCTTGCTTCCTCAGCTCTCTAGTTCCTGATATATAGATGGACGTGATGGTGGTGCACTTGCAAGAAGCTTCCTCCTACCACCTCAGACTTAGGCCACTGTCATACCATGATGGTCATACCATGGTGGATTGTACTCTTGAACTGTGAAACAAATTAATTATTTCTTCTCTTAAGTTACTTCTTCTTAGGTATTTGGTCAAAGTATCAAGACAAGTAACGAATACACTTTCCTTATAAGTATTCCTACATTTTTAAACAATGAATGAGAGAAATATCTAGTAAAGTAGTTTTCCTATATGTAAGAAGGACAATGAAGGGCCACTCTGCACCTCTAGAAAATATATGAATACATAATCTTATATATTTCAAGTATAAATAAATGTAATATTTATGTCATAACTTACTTTCTAAATTTTCCATCTGTATCTGTTATTGTTTCTTCTTTCCTTTCTTTTATTTTTTATTTTTTTGGTCTTTTTAAAGACAGGGTTTTCCTGTAGCTCCAGCTGTCCTGGAACTCACTCTGTAGACCAGGCTACCCTTGAACTCACAAAGATCCACCTGCCTCTGCCTCCCAAGTGCTAGGATTAAAGGTGTGTGCCACCATGACTGGCAGTTTCTTCTTTCCCTAGGAAAAACAACACCCCCACTGAATGGCTGACAGCTTACTATAAAAGGAATAACAAAAGTGAAATTTGCAAGAGTTTTTTTATATAGGAAATCACATTGTCAATATGACCAGCGGCATGAAGACTGATAGAAGAGAAGATCGGTAGAAGACAACCCAACTATGACAGAAAGAATGAGGTAGTGTGGTGACTGCTTGAGATTTTCCTAGGTGTTAAATACGTCATAATATATCCTATCATAATCTATTAAGTGGTAGAACCAGTATGGAACCTGGTCCCTTTGTTCTAGACTTCAGGGTCTCAATTCCTATGCTACAACACTTTAACAAAGGCTGTGATAGGATAGATCCTATCTATGCAAAGATCATAAGGAAACCCACAGTGCTGGGACTAGCCCTAGAGAAGAAAGGGAAAAAAAGTCTAAGTTTCTCAGAGACAGAAGCAAAGGGATAACTTGAGGTATCATAGAAAGTGCCAAATCTTATGTTAGCAGCATTATGTAGTACACAAACTCACTTAAACATCACAACATCCCCACAACTTTAAGAGTCGAGTTTCAATGGAGTTAAATATGTCCTCCACTTTCATTGCTGCCAAGAGTCATCAGTGTCCGGGCTGGAGGGATGGCCTAGCAGTTAAGAGCACCGACCACTCTAGCAGAGGACCCGGGTTCGATCCCCAGCACCCACATGGCGGCTGAGAACCGTCTGTGATTCCAGTTCCAGGAGAACTCCAGTTCTAGGGGAATCCGAGACCTCTTCTGACCTCCGCAGCATCGCACGACACGGGTGCGCAGACCTGCATGCAGACAATACATTCATACACATAAAAATAAATAAATAAAAATTTTCAAAAAGAGTCATCAATGTCCAATCTGAAGCGACACAGCCATTTTATAGTTCCAGGACCCTAGAAGGGGACAATGCCCTTCCTTTTCCCTCTTGTCCTATCTACAGAGTGTATCTCTGATCATCACCTAAAAATAAAATCCTTAGTATGTTGTTCACTGCCAATATTTTGAGATGCTGGAGCACAAATGTTAGAATCACAAGAAAGTGTGGTTATCAACAAGGGCACACCAGTCTGTATTGAGTGCTTGCTTAAATAGCATAGGTGATTTAACCCATTTAATTTCACAATAGTCCTTTAATAAAAGACTTTCACAAATCCCATTTTATGAACATAAAGCTGACACTTAAGTAAGTCACCAGGTGTCCTGGCATAATCTAGTCAGTGCCATAATTCATATGGAAGCTGGGCTTCTTTTTCCCAATTCCTATATGACACTATACTACTAAAGTATATGACTCAAGATCCCATCCCTCCAATAGGGAATAAGGAAATTCACAATGCTCAGAAAGCTATGGAGAAGCAAAGCAGAAAACTAAAACTGATAGAAAAAAAAAACTTTGCTTGAAACTGAGATTCTTGTGAGACAAACTGGAAATGCTCTGGCTAGTTTCCCAGGAACCAAAGCTTTAGAAGAGAGAGAGATTGGACCTCAGGGTGGGAAAGTCCCAGGGAAGACAGCAATGAGGTGTGAGGATCCCTTGATGAAAGAACATTTCCTCCAAGTGTCCTAAAAATTGCTTCTATAAATTTACAGAATGTAATGAGCACATATCTCAAGCCTTGCTATCTCAGTATAACATTTATGGTAAACTTCATGTTAATATAAATTTCAAAAATTCAAAAAACAATGGATTCACTTAGTGTTCAACAAACATAGCATATCTTCTCCCAAGTACCATCCAACCCAACACACCCTTTCTGAGTTCTTCTGATTATTTTTAATGCTGAAATCTCTAGATTTTTCATAGTAAAGAAAATTGATTTTTAATTGGTTATGTTGAAGGAATATTTTAGCCAGTTTCCTCTAAATATAGCTATTTTCTGTATGTTATTAGTCCAGGGTGGAAGATGTAATAAAGGTAACAAGGTGGAAAGAGACTCAGAATGACCTTCACTGATTGCTGAAGTGGGTGGTGGGGTCGTAAGTTGTCTTGCGTGTCCCAGAAGTCACTGGAAAACAAAAGCAAAATGAAACAAAAGCAAAATAAAACAAAGCAGAATGACAAAACTGAACATCCACAGAAGAAATTTGTTATCAAGCTTTACCTCTAATGCTAACAAAGCATTGTCCTTGTGGCCAGTAGTAGGAATTAGTGGTACAGGTGCTGTCCCTAAAGCCTATGGCTGACTCAGTGTTTGGAAGCAGAAATATATGATTCTCAAGTGTGTGTTCTTTGCATTGAATGATGCTGTTCGTACTCTGTGCACAGACAGGCCTCAGTGTAGCAATTACATCCTCTTGTATAAGCTCATTTATCTCCATGTCCCTTTACAGATTCTAAGGAAAATGGAGCAAGATTCAAAGAATCTTCATTATACAAGGGTAGTTGGCAAAACTTTCATTCTCTCTCTCTTTCTTTCTATCTCTCTTTCTCTCAGTGTGTGTGTGTGTGTGTGTGTGTGTGTGTGTGTGTGTGTGTGTGTGAACACATTCATAACATCATGCTCAGTCACATCAGAAATTCAGAGAAACAGTTATGGCTGAGAAGCAAGGCACAGGTCTCTGCATTGAAGTCCCTGCAATTCCTGAAATACTTTCTCAATTGTTATCTCCACATTCAATTCACCTCTCAATATTCTTATGAAAGAAATCCTTGCTGACTATAATTTTAAAGGCTCAGATGAGCCCTTTCTACTCAATACTATCTCCCCTGGGCAGACTCAGGACTTTTCTTTGGTTAGAATTGTCTGGACGACAGTCAGGAAGGATGCTGTATGCTACCATTCTGGTCTATACTTTGTAGTTCTCTAGCTATCTAACTCCAGAACACATGCTTCCTTTACACTTGAAGACATTTTTATGCCTGAAGAATAAGTGCTGGAGCTTTCTTATGCTTTCTAGGCCATTGCCTAGTCAAGTTTTTTTTTTTTTCTTTTTCTTTTTCAAGATTCTACTATTGTCACTATGACAAACCTGAATCAATGGCCTAATTTAAAGTACAATTGCAGAGAAGGGATCTAGTAGATATTTATGGTGTGCTAGTTTTCCTTCAGTTGCTATGACAAAACACTCTGAGCAATACCAACTTGGGGAGGAAAGGGTTTATTTGGCTTACATCAGGTTATAGTTCAACACTTATGTAGCCCAAGGTAAGAACTCAGGGCGGGAAACTGGAGGCAGGAGTTGAAGCACAGGCCATGGAGGAACACTGCTCACTGGCTTGCTCCGAGGCCCATGCTCAACCTGATTTCTTTTTTTTTTTTTTCTGTATGTATATTTATGTACTGTCTGCATGCAAGTCTGTGCACCCTTGTCATGCAATGCCACGGAGGTCAGAAGAGGGTGTCGGATTCCCCCGGAACTGGAGTTCTCCTGGAACTGGAATTTCAGATGGTTCTCGGCTGCCATGTGGGTGCTGGGGATCGAACCCCGGTCCTCTGTAAGAGCGGTTGGCGCTCTTAACTGCTAGGCCATCTCTCCAGCCCCTCAACCTGATTTCTTATACAATATGAAATAATCTGCCGAAAGGTGGCACCACCCACAGTGGCCTGGGATCTCACACATCACTCACCAATGAAGACAAGCCCCACAGACATGTCCATAGGCCAGTCCAATGGAGACAATTTCTCAATTGAGAATCCTTCTACCCAGGTGTATCAAGTTGAAAACTAAAGCAACTCAGCACATATGGTATGGCTGTCACTGCATTTTGTGTATTAGCTGTGCATCACAGTGGAAATGAACACTTATTATAGTATGTATCATCTGGACACTGGTTTTCTCGATTCTAGAATACATATTATTCTAAAAACTACCTGTCTCTCTTACTTTTAACCAGTAGTCCGATGGTATAATCAGGAACAGCCTATGTCTTCAATTAGCCAAAGAATCTTGCTTCCAAGGCCCTTGGTCAGTGAATGTTAGTAAGTACACACAACAGTGGGGTCAGTAATGTCATCCCAGGGCTGCTGACAGCAGGACAGCTAGGCCACACAGAATGTAGATGCATTAATTACTTTTTTGTTGCTGTAGTAAAATCCCAAGAAGAAAATCAATTTAGAGAAGGAATATTTTAGCTTGGCTTATGGATCCAGAGGAATAGAAAGCTCATCATAGCTGATAAGACATGGCATGGCTTCTGAAGTAGGAATCTGGTTGATCATATTTTGTCTGTGCACAGAAATAGCAGGACCAGGAAGTGAGGTCAGTTTATAAACCCTTAAAGCCTGCCCCCAGTGGTACACTTCCTCCAGCAAGGCTCTACTTCATAAAGGTGTAACCGCCCAAACAGTACCACCAGTGGAGGAAACAAATGTTCACGCATATGAAAATGGGGGACATTTCTCACAGAACCACAGCAGAATGCCTCTAAATATACCCTCTACCTTCTCCTCGTGTATCAAGTGTTATGTCACTGTCTTCATTTGCATTACATAACTCAACATTATCTGTTGCCCTAATAACCTGTATCCTTACTAAAATCAGAAATTGCTTTATTTGTCCTGCCTCTGGACCTACAAGGACAAGACAGGAGGTGGGAATGAAATCATCTACATGGTGGAGGAAAGAGCCATCTATGCAATGGCATGGAATAGTAAAATCTAAGACTTCCTGTGGAAGTGAAGGGAACTCTTCTCAGATACCTCTCAGAATTGGGCTCCTTACCTTTCCTCTCTCCTTGCCATTGGCTAGATTACATTTCAGTGTCTGTCACAGGTGTTCAGGAAATAATCATATGACTTATTCTGGCTCTTTGACAGCTGGGTTTGAGTGTTTGTGCAATTACCTATGGTGAGAACCTATCTGGCCTAGTTCATAACAGAATACAGGGCATTAGTAACCAAACCAAGTTGATTTCAATATACAGGGAATTTCACACCACATCAGCTGGCAGCCTGTCACCCCTAAACTTTTAAGTGTACCTAGAAAAGAGCAATAGATACTGGACAACCAGGAGCTAAATACAGGTACACAAAGAAGCCAAGGCAGAATGGAGCGAGGTTCCTTTCTATTTCTCTGGACCCCATAGACACATGGCAAAATAAATGTTTATTGGAAGAAGCTGCTTAGGATTGTTGGAACAGGACATGTTTTGTGGCAATAAATGATTGATCCATGCCATAAAGAGCACACCTAGAAACAAACAGAAAAATGATAAAAAGTCATCCAGCTAATCTCATTGGGAAGGCTGATGACTCCCTTCAGACCACCAACCTGAACCATTAAAATTAGAACCTCAGTATATTTACTTATTATGACATAGCATTCCCTACTAGAGGAAGCCTGTCAGTTGTGAAAGCTAAAGCATTAGAAGTACAAATGGCTGCAGTTCAGGGTCTGTAGGGTGGAAAGGTGGTGTGCGATAGGCCTGGTGACACAAACATGAACCAGATGGATGAGACTGGATGCTTTCCTGGAGTTATTAAGATTCTCAGGGGGACTAGATTAGTGATGGGAATTGAATGAATGAGATAGTCTGGGAATGATGGATACTTCCAGGCATTACTGGAATAGAAAAGGTAAACCCCTCTCTTACCTCTAAGGAAAAACTGGCTGAGGAGTGGGTAAAAATGCCATCTGTTACTGTACATTCCACTGGCCTTTTGAGCTTCCATCTGAGGAGAATTGCCAGGTTATGTAGCATATAATCACAGACATAGGGCACCTTTAAATGCTGCAATTTCTCAAAGCAGACATGCCTTCTGTTGTGAAGAAGAAGGGAAAGAGACCACATCAAATAACGGTTATGAATAATACCCTACTCAGCCCATAGCAAAAGCTCTGGATTTCAGAACATGTTCCTGCCAAGAGAGGCAGCTCCTCGTCAGTAGTTCTCAACCACTACAAAACCCATCAACCTCTCCCGGCTGTTGAAGAGTTATTCTTTGTCCTTTTATATTTGGGGACATACACAAGATTTGGGAAAATCTGACTAACTTTCTCAACTTGAATGACACTAATCATAATTTTCAAAGGCTTTGAAGAAAGATTCAAGGTGACCACAATGCTTGTTTCTAAAAATTGCCCCATTGAAATCATTTGTAATGTTTCAAAAGGTAGAGGGTAAGACATTGCTATTTAATAAACTGGATTTCAATGACCTATTTGACACTAGAATTAATAATCAGGATAAATGAACTTGCATTAAAACAAGAAATTTAAAGCATTAAGAAAGAAGTAAGTCAGTCAATAAAATTATTTCTGTTTTTTGAAAGTGCTGCATGAGATTTTAAACATATGTAAAGAATCTGAATTACTCTGCTGAATATTCATGAGATTGTAGTACACCTTTCTGTTGAGTTAGATTTCTCTTGAACGGGGAATAGGCATGATGTAAGATTTGTCCTGCTCAGTATAACACACCAAATAAGAAGAAAGTACATTAAAGGTGACTTAGGAGTCACATATTATATCCATTTCTCATTTTCTTTGGAGTGTGTAGAAGGTTATTCTGGATACCCATTGATAGTCATGAATTAGAATTCATGACAAGCTGTGTGATATGCTAAGTGCATGTAATATTTTGTTTAATTCTTATAATAATGCCATGAGGTATGTTTTATTTTATTCCCATTTTATTGATAAGAAAGTTGAGGGTAAGAAAATCTAAGCACATTCCCCACGACTGCACAGTGAGGAAGTCAGATGGGCTCTGGGCACAGCAAGGACAGATGGAGCTTAATGAGCACACCTCAGCTTTAACATGATCTAAGACATCTGTACAGAAAGCAAATCTTGGTGACCCTTGAATTCCAAGAAAAACAGTCAAGGCTAGTTTTGATTGCCTTGTGGGGCTATTCCAGCTAGATGAACAATAATTGCAAAGTAGTCAAGAAACCTTTTAATTTGAATCTAAGTACAAGTGTTTCTTTAAAATTTGCTATAGTACTTAGCGATTTATGGCAAGTTAAGTCATTTTCTAAATTGGAAAAGCATTATCTGTAATAGAAAATCATAATTACCTATGAGCCTTACAATATTTCTACACATTCACCAGAAAGTTTAGACAGCTCTTGCAGCAATGAACCACAGAACATGGGGCCACTTTCCAAAGTCCTGCCACCTAAATCACCTCAGCAACCACCACTGTCACAGAGAATCAAGGCCCTTAAATACACAAGGTCTTCACATTGCAAGGAGTCATGCCAGAGAGGCTTTTCTTACTCCTACTCCTGATCACTGACATGTGTTAGCGTGATTGATCTTAGAAGTACTTGAATAGAGTTGTTGGTTATTTGGCTACATCAAAGCCAACTGATGAGGATATGATTTCCATTAAAAAGAGAGTTTTGTCAAGGACCATCTAAGCCCTGTCACTTCTGGCACAGGGTGAGTGACAGTCTGGGCTTCTCAAAAGTGTGGGCAACAGATTACAAACAACAACTCAAACCCACCTGCAAAAAGCACAACAATAAATCAACATCATGGACAAAGCAAATAATGTATCCCCACCAAATCCTATCAGCTCTATAGAAGACTCCAAAAATGAGATTTCCCTGGAGGTGACTCAGGACACAGATCTTAAAGGAACAATCATAGACATACTCAAAGACATGAAGGAATATAAAAAAATAAATCAAAGAACTAAAGGGAGAGAATGACCAACTCTGGAAAGAAATGGAAACACTGAAAACAAAAACACAGGCTGAAATGAAAAAGGGAAAGGAAAAACAAATCAAAGATCTAAAAGAAGAGAATGCGCGACTCCAGAAGGAAATGGGAATACTAAAAGAATCTCAAGCAGAAATGAAAAAGGAAATTGAATATTCATCCAGTCAACAGGAAAGGTGAGGAGAAAGCCTCAGTAACAGAATGGATGAAGGAGAAAATAGAATATCAAGTCTGGTATATAATGTGGAAGAACTGAAGAGCACAAGGAAAGATTATGAAAATTAAAAAAAAAAAAAAAACCACAAGAGTGGAATAACCAGGAAATGTGGGACACTATGAAGAGACCAAACCTCCACATCATAGGTATAGAAGAAGGAGAAGAATCCCAGGATAACAATATGGTCCATATCTTCAACAGAATTATAGAAGAAAATTTCCCCAAATTGAAAAAAGGGATACCCATACAAATACAAATACAAATACAAATACAAGAAGGTCATAGAACTCCAAACAGACAAGATCAGAAAAGAAATTCCCCATGCCATATCATAGATAATACACTAGATGCCCAAAACAAAGAGAAAATACTGAAAGCCACAAGAGAAAGACAACAAGTTACATACAAGGGGAAACCCATCAGAATCACAGCAGACTTTTCTGTGCAAACTATGAAAGACAGAAAAACATGGACCAAAGTATTCCATGTACTAGATGACTATAGATGCCAACCCAGATTATAATACCCAACAAAAATGTCGATTATAGTTGAAGGAGAAAGAAAAATCTTTCATGACATAAACAAGAAGAAATAATACATATGCAAAAATCCAACCCTTCAGAAAATACTCAAACCAATTCAAAGGACAGAGGAAAGTAACAACTATCTCCAAGCAGATAGAGAGAGAAAATAATAAAAGTATAACTGTGAAAATACAAACCTAGATCAAGAATGCAAACAGCAAATAAGGTGAAAGGGAGCAACACACATCTTTCAATAAGAACCTTAAATATCAATGGTCTAAACTCCCCAATCAAATGACATAGACCAGGAGAATGGATTAATAAACCAAATCCATATATATGCTGTCTACATGAAACCCATCTCACCCTCAAGGGCCAGCACCAAGTTAGAGTGAAAGGATGGAAAAAGATATTCAAAGCTAATTGTACCAAAAAGGAAGCAGAAGTTGCTATTCTGATATCAGACAAAATAGAATTCAAAGTAAAACTAATCAGAAGAGACAAAGAGGGCTATTACATCCTTATCAAAGGAACAATTAACCATGACTATTTCACAATCACAAATATACACACACCAAATTCTGGTGCACCAAATTTTATAAATAAAATCTTGCAAGACCTTAAGGCAAAGATTAATCCCAGCACATTAATAGTGGGGAAATTCAATAACCGACTGAGGCCTTTGGCTAGGCCAACTGGACAAAGAATAAACAGACAGACATCTGAACTGAACAGTACAACACTCCAAATGGACCTCACAGATATCTGAAGAATATCCTAACAAAACACCAGAGAATATACTTTCTACTCATCACTCCATAGAGCATTCTCAAAAATTGACCACATTCTGGGACACAGAAAAAACCTCAACAAATGAAAAAGGATTGAACTAATTTCATTCATTCTATTAGACCACAGTGCAATAAAGCTCAATTTCAACACCAGGATAAGCCCCAATATCTACAAGAACACAAGGAGAGTAAACAACACACATTCCTGAATAATGAATGGGTCAAGGAAGAAATAAAGAAAGAAATAAAAGCATTCCTGGAACTAAATGAAAATGACAATACAACACAACAAAACCTATGGGATATTTTAAAAGCATTCCTAAGAGGAAAGTTTATAGTCCTGGGTGCCTACATTAAATTATCTAACACTGCAGCTAAAAACAATTGAGAAACAACAACAAATGAACCCTTAACCTAAAAGATAGGAAGAAATAACAAAACTCAAGGGAGAAAACAATGAAATAGGAACAAAGAAAAGAATACAAAGAATCAATGAATACAAAAGTTTGTTCTTTGAAAGGATAAACAAGATAGATAGACTTCTAGCCCAGTTAGCCAAAAGAAAGAAAGAACAACTCCAAATTAATAGAATTTGTGATGAAAAGGGGAAACATCAGAACAGACAGAGAAAAGATCCAGACAATCACATGAAAATACTTCAAAAACCTATACTCTACTAAATTTGAAAACCTAAGAAATGGATAAATATCTGAAATCATGGAAATCAACAAAGCTTAACCAAGAAGAAATTTACAGCTTAAACAGACCTATATTACTTGAGGACATTGGAAATGTAATTTAAAAATCCTCTCAACTAAAAGAAGTCCAGGCCTAGATGGTTTCACAGCAGAATTCTATAAAACATTTAAAGAGGACTTACAATCATTACTACTCAAACTGCTCAGAAGGATACAGAGGGAAATCTCTCAAATTCCTTCTATGGAGCCTGCATCACTCTAATACCCAAACCAGGTGAAGATACAACCAAAAACGAAAACTATAGACCCATCTCAATAATGAACATAGAAGCAAAAATTCTCAACAAAATACTTGCAAATTGCAAGATCCACATCAAAAATATCATCCATTATGATCAAGTTGGATTCATATCAGAGATGCAGGGATGGTTCAACATACATAAATCAATAAATATCATAAAACACATAAACAGACTGAAAGACAAAAAAAACCAAAAAACATAATCATCTCAATTGGTGCAGAAAAAGCCTTTGATAAAACCCAACATCCTTTCATGCTTAATGTCCTAGAGGGAATTGAACTGGGGGGAACATTCCTCAATGTAACCAAAGCCATATACAAAAAACACATCATCTTAAATGGAGAGACATTAGAAGCCTTCAGCTTAAAGGCAGGAACCTGACAAGGCTGCCCCCTATCACCACTTCTCTTCAACATAGTGCTTGAAACACTTGTTAGAGCAATAAGGCAAGAAAGGGAAATTAAATGAGTACTAGCTGGAAAATAGGAAGTCAAGCTATCCCTTTTTGCAGATGATATGATGGTTTACCTAAGGGATGCTAAAAACTCCACCAGAAAACTCCTAGAGATGATTAGGAGTTTCAGTAAAGTGGCAGGATACAAAATAAACCCAAAAATATCAGTAGCCTTTCTTTACACCAACAACAAGCAACTGGAGAAGGAATATAAAGAGAACTTCCCAATCACAATAGTCTCAAAAACAATAATATACCTAGGATAACTAGGAACAAACCTTACCAAAGACACCAAAGATCTCCATGATAAAAATTTTAAACCCTTGAAGAAGGGGATTGAAGGAGACATTAGAAGATGGAAAGACCTCCCATGCTCATGGATCAGAAAAATTAATATAGTGAAAATATATATTTTACCGAAATTAATATACAGATTCAATGCAATCCCAATTAAAATCCCCACGAGTTTCTTCAAAGAGTTGGAAAAAAAACCCTTAAATTCATATGGAAAAACAAAAGACCCTGAATAGCTAAAACAACCCTGAGTGAAAAGAGCAATAAAAGGGGGATGATTATACCAGCCTTCAAAATATATTACAGGGTTATAGTCATAAAGACAACCTTGTACTGGCACAGCAACAGACTTGTAGACCTGTGAGAAATCCAGCTTGAATTGTGGGCTGGCTTTCCAACTAGCACCCTGTGGCCAAGGGTCTAGCCCTGTCCCAGAGAGGAGCAAGCAGCATGGCCTTGGTGCTGTGTGATGCTGGGTGGGGCAAGGTGTGCAGTGGCTCGGAATTGGGGGCTCTATGTTTGGCTCTGGGAACTGATGTCATTTATTTTATAAAAGCAGGCTGTAGCAAGGAGTAAATTTGAATTTCATAGTAACATCATTATGGAATTCCCAACCATTGTTTTTATTAATTATTGTGTGCATACAGGCTAAGGTAGGCCTGCATTTCTTCCTACATAGACCAATGGGACAAAATTGAAAATACAAAGTTGAGCACATACAATTTCAGCCACCTCATATTTGACAAAGGGGCCAAGTAAACTCAATGGAAGAAAGACAGCATCTTTAAGAAATGGTGTTGGCATAACTGGATCACCACTTATAGAAGAATAAAATTAGACCCCTCCCTCTTACCCTGTACAAAAATCAACTCCAAATGGATTAAAGACCTTAACATGGAACCCATAACTCTGAAGGTGATAGAAGAAAATACTTGCAGCAACCTACAAGACATAGCTCAGGAGAAGCCTTTCTAAATCTGACAGCAGCTGCACAGGAAATAAGGTCAACAATTGACAAGTGGGACCTGATTAAACTCAAAAGCTTCTGTACAGCAAAACAAACAAATCAGGGAAGTGAAGAGAAAACCCACAGAGTAGGAGGAAACCTTCACTGCTAATACGTCTGACAAAGAATTAACTTCTGAATATATAAAATTCCTCAAAAAAACAAAGAACTAATAAAACAAATGACTTACTCAAAAGAAGAAATAAAGAACTGAACAGAGAATTCACAAGTGAGGAAGTAAAGATGGCTGAGAAACATCTTAAAAAGTGTTCAACATCACTAATAATTAAGGAATCCAAATTAAAACCACTTTAAGATATCATCTTGAGCCAGGCATGGTGGCGTATGCCTTTAATCCTAGCACTTGGGAGGCAGAGGCAGGTGGATCTCTGTGAGTGCAAGGCCAGCCTGGTCTACAGAGCGAGTTCCAGACCAGCTCAGGCTACAGGGAGACTCTGTCTCTAAAAGACCAAAAAAAAAAATATCATCTCACTCTGATAAGACTGGCTAGGATTAAGAGAACAAATGATACCAAATGCTGGAGAGATTGTGGAGAAAGGGGAACACTCATCTACTGCTGGTGGGAATGTAAACCCCTACAACCACTATGACAAGCAATGTAGAGAAACCTTAAAAGACTCAAAATGAGCCTACCACCTGACACAATCATACCATTCCTGGGTATATACTCACAAGACTCATCCTGCCATAGAGATACATACACATCCATGTTTATTGAAGATCTCTTCACAAGAGCAAAGAGCTAGAACCAACCCCAGTGCCCCTCAACAGACAAGTGGATAAAGAAAATGTGGTACATCTACACAATGGAATTCTATGCAGCAGTAAAGAAAGTTGACATCATGAACTTTGCAGGTAAATGGATGGAACTAGAAGATATGCTGTGAAGTAACACAGTCCCTGAAAAATGAACAATGGTATACTTCATTTGTGGATGCTAACACTAAGTACCTAGTTGTAAGGCAAACTGAACAACGTTAATGTTATATTTCTCTTCATCTGAAAGCACCTGTGCTCTTATAATGTGAATCCCTTAATGGGCTCTAAAATTAACCAATCACTTATTTTCAGACATTATAATTTTGGGATATGGGTGGAAGGTATGAATGTATATTTTTGAGTAATATAAAATTAAAAGGGAAAAATCTGAATCCCAAAATATGATTTGGAATAACAAACAAATGAAAAACAGAGTTTGTCACAAGTGCTGAAGAGAAAGCACACCATACCACGGGAGAGCACAGGTAAACAGCAGGGACAATCAGGAGGAGAAGACGAGGTAGAAGGATGACAACGAACTCTCTGGTCACTTCTGAGATGAGAAACACACAAGGCAGGCCAGGCAGGTTTAGAACTAGCAAATATGAATAATTTTACTAGGTACCAGAATATACAGGCCATCCCTACTTGAATAGGATTCTTGGGTATCAAGTGATTAGGGAAGGTTGATAGAGGTAGGAAGTATCTGAGGCCTATAAAAGAAGCAATTGCAAGTGTACCCTGCAGTGGCTTGTTTGTACTTGAAAGATGTGCTCCTGTGTAAGTTGTTCACTGTCTTTAGACATTGACTAAACTTAACATGGACAATGCCTGTAGATAATGCTAAAGGTTCACAATACAGAAAGTGAAGATGGCAATGGTTAAACCCATCAGTTTTCTTCAGATGCAATCCCTAATATGCTGTCCATATTATGGTGCCCTGCACCCATGAGCACACTGGCATCACGAAGTTCACATAATGGATTAAAATTTTTTTTTATTATTTATTTTTGTATGTGTATATGAATGTATTGTTTGCATGCAGGTCTGTGCACCCGTGTCGTGCAATGCCGCGGAGGTCAGAAGAGGGTCTCAGATTCCCCTGGAACTGGAGTTCTCCTGGAATTGGAGTTACAGATGGTTCTTAGCCGCCATGTGGGTGCTGGGGATCGAACCCGGGTCCTCTGCAAGAGCGTCGGTGCTCTTAACCGCTAGGCTATCTCTCCAGCCCCCACATAATGGATTTAAAATAGAATCCATGATGTTGGAATGGGAAAGTGGCCAGAGGACTACGGGAGGAGGTGGAAGGAAGGGAGTGGGTGGTGAATTGATCAAAACATGTTATATTCATGTATGAAATTCTCAAACAATATTTTAAAAGCAATATTTATAAAAGAAAAATTGAGAAAGTCATATTTGCAATAATAAGCATGACCATTTGTGTGTGCATGTGTGTGCATGCACTCATGCATGTATGTACGTATGTACATGGGACTGTCTGTGTGTCCATGCTGTACTGATTTCATTGAATCACCTGTAGCCTTAGCCTTTCCTGTGGTTCATTATGCATTTCTAAGAACTAAGGATCTCAAACGGACATATTATGAATAGCATATATTCCCCCATCCATTGGCTTGGCCTGGTTCTAAGGACTAGAGCAAACAAACACAAGACGTTCTTGATGGATGCTTCTTCCTTTTCTAGGAAGTGACTGATTCCAGGTGGAGACCATAGGGATCACTATTTTACCCTCTCATTCTTGAAGTCTCTGATAGAAAAAGTGTAGTCATTGAAGACAGCCTAGCAAAGGGAAGAAGGGAAGCCTTGGATTCAAAGGCAGCAGGAGTTCTCTCTTCTCTTCATGAAGAACTGGGGGTTGTCCTCAATTGAGCATTCTAATTAGCCAGTTCCTTTCTTCTTCCCTTTATAAGAATATTTATTAGCTTCTATTTGTTAACATTTATCCAGATTCTTTAGATTGTGCGAAGGAAAATCAAACAAGAAATATATATCTCAATAGATATAATATATTAATATATTAACATATATCATAATAGATGTTGGGGATATAGCTCAGTTGGTAAAGTGCTTGCTATATAAATCTAGTAATAGTTCCCTGCAAACAAATCAAAACCCATATCTATCCATTTGTAAAATCCTTTAATATCTCAACCTCCTTAGACTTTAAATATTAGCTGATATTTAAGGACATTCTTTTAAATACTATTTGAAAAAGTGTCCACGCTTACCCCCAGAGTATCACAGACACAAAGGAAAGTATCTATGTGTTAAGAAGAAAAGAAAGTGAATATAGACTCAGGGCTACACAGTTCAGATCTTAAACTGCATCTTCTAAATCTTACTAGTTCTAAGACTTTGGGAAAGATGAGCAGATGTTTAAGATAGACTTCTCACATCTACTTAAGAAAAAAAAAATAATAATTTGGCCAGGCGTGGTGGTGCACGCCTTTAATCCTAACACTTGGGAGACAGAGGCAGGCGGATCTTTGTGAGTTCAAGCCTGGTCTACAGAGCGAGTTCCAGGACAGCTGGGGCTTCAGGGAGACGCTGTCTCAAAAAGACCAAATAACAAAAAAAAGAAAAATAATAATTGAAAAAATCTCATAGTGCAGAGAAGTTGATAATATTAGAATTGTTTTCAGGGAAGCTGAGACAACATATGCAAATTACTTGTTACTTGAGCCAATTCACATTTATTGCTCATAATCTTTACTTTACAATGGAAAGATCATGAACAACCCCACCAAGGAAATCTGAGTTTCAGTACTAATTCTGTCCCTCGCCAAGTGTATAGCCTTAGTACATTAATTATTATTTTCCCACCAGAAATAATACAAGCAATTTCAAGGTTTTCTGAAGCTGACAGACAACATGGTGCTCCTACAACTCATTATCTTCTGGTTGTAGCTAATGTCAGTTGGACCCAGTAGCTCTGTCTAGTAATTACTTTGTAATCTTTAGACCCCAGAATGTAGTGCTGGTTCTAGTGCCAGGAGGAAAAAAACAATTCTTTGCTGTTTCTGTTTTGAGATCTTGAATGAAGCATTGGTTGCTATCTGTACAAGATGCTTCACTGCCTCTGTCTAATTTCCAGGACTTGTGATTCTGTCTGTATCTACCACTGCCTATAACCACAATTGGAGGAAATCCATCATTTGGGGAGCATTGAGTATAACTGTGTTCCTGGGCGTGTGCCAGTGGACTTGTTTTGCCTGAGGGAGGTTTAATATATGATGAGATTCTGTAGGGCCTCAGAGTGGGAACATCCTCAAGGCCAAGGAGACACAGGGTCTGGGAAAGAAGAGCAGGCAGCCAGGTTGCAACTAGTTCTCTAGTTGGAGAGTGACAGCTATTGATTCAGCCTGAAAGGGATTTCTCTGTCCTCTAAGCAGAGGAGGTCAGAAAAGTCTGTGAACAGAAATAGGGACCAAAGATTGGAGGGAATACAAGAATGAGGAATGGGTCTGGAATCAGCAGATCTGGGTTTGAAGTTGGTACTACCACTTCCAGTCCTGTGAGAATCTCGACTTCTCCTGGTCTGTAAACTCAGGATCACAGAATAGGACATGCTCACAGTCCTCCATTAAAGATCAAATAAAGTACTTATAACCTTGATTGTGATCAACACTTGGCACCAAAAGTCACAATCCATTGCTGAGTTTTATTTTCCAGTAAAGTACTGTTGGCAGAAATGTGGTATTTAAAAATGTTACTGCGTATCAATAAATATGTATGTATAGATTGATACCTACTAAATG
This sequence comes from Rhizomys pruinosus, assembly GCA_009823505.1. Classification (NCBI taxonomy): domain Eukaryota; kingdom Metazoa; phylum Chordata; class Mammalia; order Rodentia; family Spalacidae; genus Rhizomys; species Rhizomys pruinosus. The sequence goes on along the minus strand of VZQC01009036.1, from coordinate 844,522 downwards.
TCAGATACCTAAGGACTTACTTAGCTCTACTCAGAAATCCCATGCCTGCGAATATAGCCTGCAGCAACAACAAAAGGCTGTCATTCATAAATATATATCCATATGTACTGGAGTGATTGGGTGATAGGAAAGCAAATGATATTTGATATTGCCTCGATGATGGTATTATTGGTAATGGCAAATACCTATAAATAAAACAAGCAGGCATGTACAGGGAAACAGCTGAATAAACTGTAGTATAAGTCGATATATAGCCATTACCTGGGCCAATTTTTTTTTTTTGGGAGGGCAAATTCTTTACAGCAACTTGAGGACAATTCCTTTTCCAGGGACCACTCCATCTCTGCTGGTTCTGCATCAGTGATCTCTAACAGAGCTCCCTCCTGCTCCTTAACTACTGTTCTTTCCCTCCCAGCTATTTTTTGAATTTTTAAAAGTTTATTGATTTTATACAATATAAATTGATCATATTTTGACCCCTTCCCTTATCTGCACCTCCTAGAGCCTCCCACCGGATTTTATGCATTCTGTCATATATATTAAGATCTATTGAGTCAAGCATGTGTCCCCAAATGTCTTTCAGTATGAGTTCATTCACTGGTGCCTGATCAACCTATCTAGCATCACTCTGTTAAAGAAGAACAACTCTCCATAACCCACCAGTGATCAGTTGCCAATAATTCCTCACTTAAGCATAGGGCTTCTTACCCACTTCTCTGTTTCTTTGCTGGGTTTTTAGATGATCGAGTCTGTATGGATCTTGTTTATACTGTTTCCATTGCTGTAGGTTCATAGGATTACATTTCCAGCCACCTGAAAAATTGTTTCCTTTGGGTTATCCACCACCCCTGGCTCTTACAATCTTTCTGCTCCTTCTTTCTCAATGGTCTCTGAGTCCTGAGAGGTAGAGTTTTAATATAGGAGTCCTATTCCAGGACACATACTCTGCAATCTCTTTTTTTGTACATTTTGGCCAATTGTGGCTTTCTGTGTAAATGAACATCTGTTGCATACGGAAAGCTCAGAAGTAAGAGTTGAGAGATGCATTAATAGTCTCTCTGGCCTCTGTTCTGCTATGTTCACTAAGCCTTAGGTACAGAGATTGCATTGTAGATGTATCAGTTAGGGCTGGGAATCCAACAGATACTTATTCTCTGCATTTGACTAGTGGAACTCTGTAATAGTAGCCATTCTTTGCAAAAAGTAGCTTCTTTGATGAGTGGTAACAACTATCCTTGTTTGTATATAAGACTATATTTAGCATACAGTAAGAAATTATGTTTGTCTAGGCATCTATCTTAATTTTTGAATAAGATATTTTTATTGAATTTTTGCATATTTTAGTATTTTTTCTTTTTTTTTTTTTTTTTTTTTTTGGCTTTTTGCGACAGGGTCTCCCTGTAGCCCCAGATGTCCTGGAACTCACTCTGTAGACCAGGCTGGCCTTGAACTCACAAAGATCCGCCTGCCTCTGCCTCCCAAGTGCTAGGATTAAAGGCGTGCGCCACCACACCCGGCGGGGAATTTTTGCATATTTTATACATAACTTTTTAATCTTCTTTATACATTCATCCTTACTGGGATCCCCCCCTACTTCGCCCCTCTCCCCACTGGATTTCATTCAGTCTGTCAAGCTGCTAAGGGAGAATATAAATTGAATGTCCAATACCAGATTTAATGCCTAAGAACTACAACAATAACTAGTATAGCAAACTATATTCGGGCAGTAAGGGCACTTTTCTCTTGGGGGTAATCAGCAGCTATCTAATTGTACCTAGAGCCCATGCAATAGAGGGAACTCATGTGTGGTCCTGTAAACATGACCAAATATACATGGCTGGAGAGATCATAGGTCTCAGAGAAAACTCCAAGACTGTGACATCCCAGGACAAATGTAATTTCTTCCTATGTGCTAAATATGGATCCTTACATTTACAAGTATGCCAGTCACCATTCATCAAAGAAGTTTCTTTTGCAACAGACAATTTCAGACCACAACTGGTCATGCTGAGAGACTAAGTGACTATAAAATCCTCAACTCTTTGTGACACATCTACAATGGAAGCCCCTCACCTAAGATTCACATAACATTGAACAAGTAGAGAGAATACTCTTACTTCCTTCAATTCTCATCAATGAAGCTCCTTCATGCAGCAGAGGGCAATGAACTCAGAGCTCAGGGACCAATGCGGAAGAGGGAGTGGAGCAATTGCAAGAGCCCGGGGAGGAGGTGCAGGAGCATATGGAAGCACAGTCTTACAGGCTCCTGGAACATTGCTCATATGATTTTATAGCAATAGTGTCACCATGCACAAGACCCATGCAGATTAAGCATAGAAAACTTAACACAGAACTATGGAAATGGGCAACAGGCCCCAATCTTAACCAAAGAACTATTGACAGCTAATTACTACTGGGTGAGAAAGACCTGATCTTCTTTAAAGGAGTGACTTTCGATGGGCTGACTGGACCCAAGTGAATTAACTTGCAGTGAGAGACTTTGGGGGACACTAACTTGACATCCTAGGCCTTAACATAAATGACAATGTATGAAATTTTAATCATCTTTAAGCTACCCCTTGTACCTCCAATAGTCCCCCTGGGGTTTACTGTACAGTTTACCCATTGGGCAGACTGGGAACTCACCCAGGATCCTCTCTGTATGAGAGAGAGTTGATACTTCCTATTCTTGTGGCCAGGAGAGGTCATTATATCCTCTGGAACTCAAGTTGCAGATGGTTGTTGCACACCATGGGGGTGGGGAGCTGGGTCCAGCACACCTATCTTCTGCAGGAGTGGTCACTGCTCTTCACCATTGAGCCATTTCTCTAGCTCCATCGGTATAGGTTTTTAAATAAATTTCCAAAAATCCCTGATTTGAGTACAAAATGAAGTTTTTTACTTGTGGACTTTAATAAAGAGAACTCTTCATCTCACCCAGAAGACAAGAGTAACATGATTTTGAAATGTAGAAGTGGCCCATCTAGTAAGTGTGCAGTTCTGTCTTATGTTTTAATTTGTACAACTTTATTTGTGAATCAATGCTACCATCTTTTCATGTACTGACTTGTTTTTCTTTTCTGAAATGTACCAATTGGTATTTCTATTACCTGAGTGTTTTGGGGGTTGCAGTGAGGGGAGGAAGTTCTTTGTGACTGACAAGAGATGGATTTATGTTTCAAAAGTCAATTCTTTCTCAGTTTTGAATTAAAAACATACCTTCTCAGTAGATATATAGCTTCATGTTCACATGTATGTTTCTACTCTTTCCAGAAGTATTACTTCCTGTGTGGTGTCATGTAGAGAGTTAGATTCATTTTTCATATTAAGATCAACCATTATACCTCATGCTGTTTGCTAAGAAATGTGCCACTTCTCCATTAATTGGCTATGCCAACTTATTCATATATTTAGATCACATGTATTAATGATTCTGTCTCATGCTATTTATTATTTTCCTTTAGCCAATCTTCCTATTCTTATACCAATAAAACACTATTTTTATTACCAAAGTCTTTTCTGTCTTGGTATCTCCTAGCAGTAAGCTATTCCTTGTTGTTATTTCAAACTTAACTTAGATGTCCTTAGCCAGTGTAAATTTTAGCATCATAACAAAACTATATAATTAGAGTTTTTTATTGGGCTTGCAACAGATTTATAGTATTATGGAGATAATTCATGTTTTAAAAATGTTATTGTAAATGTGGCTATGCAGTTCAGCATTTGTTTGCACAGACCCTGTTTTCCACTCCCAGCAATGCAAAACAAAATAATATTCTTAAATTTATTTGTTTTAAAATCCTATTTAAAACCATGGAACTTTACATTTAGTCACATAATATTCTTGGTCTTTTGTGGAGTTTTAATGAGATATATAAAGATCTTGGTACTCTTATTAAGATAATAATCCCTGGACAGGTTGATTTTTTGTTGCATTGTGGATTGGATTTGTGTGTGTGTGTGTGTGTGTGTGTGTGTTTGTGTGTGTGTATGCATGTGTGTATGAGTGTGTATGCCATATGTGTGCATCTACCTGCAGGGGCCAGAAGAGGACATTGATCTTCAGGAGTTGGAGTTAACAACAATTGTAATCTTCACAATATGGGTTCTGGGAACAAATTTTGGTCCTCTGTAAGAGCAGTAAGTGTTTTTAATCTACTAACTCATATATCTAGTCCCAGAATATTTTAGTTTTAAATAATTTTATCTAGTCATTTCTGGTATAAAGAGGTATCATTGGATTTTGTAGCATGATATTGTAATGGGCACCTTTGTTAAACTTTCATTAATCTGCTTTTGCTGTTGATTTTTTTATTGATTCCAATTAGAATATAACTGACTAATTACTTCATATCCTAATTTATATTTTCAATGAATGAGAGTTTTGCCTTCATGAATGTAAGTGAGCCACGTGCATGCAATGCCCTCAGTGATCAGAAGAAAGAATCAAATCTCCCCAGAACTGAAGTTATGGATAGCCACTGAGCTAGGAAACTGAACTAGGCATCTCTGGAAGAGCAGCCAGAGCAACTTCTAAATCCCCTAATTTCTATTTTTATTTTCTTGCCTTATAATATTATTGTGATAATAATTTTATTTCCTGTGGTTGTCCAAGAAGCTAAGCACATTTGCCTTCAGTCATAGCTTAATTTGTTGCTTCTTTACATCTTTAACCATCAGTGGTGCTGAAGGTTACATTGTATTAAAGAATTGTTTAATTTATTTTCCATAAATTTGGCTAAAGCATATTGAATTTCACGAAGATTCTCTTACCCTTGTACTTAGTCATAGAGTATTATTTTGAATGTGTATTTAGTTTTATTTTGTTAATATTTTATTTCAGTTTATGGAACTATATGCATAGAAACAAAAGGGGAGGGTCTGGAGAGATGGCTCAGAGGTTAAGAGTGCCAACTGCTCTTGCAGAGGACCCGGGTTCAATACCCAGCACCCACGTGGCGGCTAGGGACCATCTTTAACTCCAGTTCCAGGGGAATCCGACACCCACTTCTGACCTCTGCAGCATTGCAGGACACGGGTGCACCGACCTATGTACAGACAGTACACTCATACACATACACATAAAAAAAAAAGAAATGAAAGGGAAGAGATTAGAAAGATGAATGCCAAAGAGCACACATAGGAAGATGTTCACATAAAGGAGACTTTGCACAATCTGATGATTAATAAATTTATGTGTTCTAGCTTTCTCCAATCTCTTGTAACATATATCCAGAAGGATATACGCTCACTTCTTAAGCAGTGAGCTTAAAGCTATTCACTGTAGATTACTTGTCTTGAAAGAGCCTTAGAAGCCAACGGGGTGAGCATGAAATGTCCCCCATGGGTTCATGTGATAGAGCACTTGCTCACCAGTTGGCTCTGTTTGGAGAGGTTGTAGAACCTTTGGACATGCAACCCAGCTGGTGGAAGTATGGTGTTTTGGTGTGAGATTTGAAGTTTACAACTGGGTCCCACTTCCTTTCCTCCTGCTGTTTCCTGCTCTGCCCCATGTGTCTATTGCCACGGTGGCTACCATGACTTCCACTGTACCTGAAACTATGAGCTAAAATAAGTCGTTCCTCCCTTAAGAGGCTTCTTGTCAGGAACTTAGTCACAGCGATGCAAAAACAGCTAGTATAGTATCCATCACCTGGAGGGTGAATAGGCAAAATATGGCAGATGTGCATCACAGAGCTTTTCAGTGGTTAAAAGCAAAGCAGAAGGAGGAATCCGAAGGTTGGAAAGGTAGGAAGCACTAGGAAACTGCCTCCAACCTAGACAAGTACACTGGAATGTAGGAGTCTGCGAGGGTTTAAAACTTCTATGGGAAAGCATGGATTTTGCTAAACTGCAGTTAATTTCAGCCAATTTCAGCTACTATAACAGTAGTAATTACTCCTTGGGACTGCTTCATGGTAGGCAGATGTGCACATTTTCCTGGAGCAGCTTGCATACAGCTTGCAAGAGAAAGGGTAGAGAGAAGGAATCCTATCCTGCAAACACTGAGCTTTGACTGCTGGCTGTTGTTTTTGGTTGCAAAAGAGCAGAAAATGGTCACTGTTTACATTGCTCACCTCATTCTGGCTGAAGTGATTTCCAGAAAATATAAAGGATTGGTATCTCATTGTCTCATTTATTTTTTTCCCTGCTTTTAAGAGGCAGATATTATCAAAGGGGAAATTTAAAAGCAACAGCATATATGAAAAAGAGAAAAAGGAAAGTCACTTTCAATGCCTCAGGATAGCCAATAAACTCAGGAAGCAAAGACCCTAGAACACCTGAAATGTTTATTTTAAGCTGTTTGGCCCAGAGAGAGACCTTAACAACAAAATAAAATAATAAAAAAATATCAACATACAAAAAAGTTACCAAGAAAAATGAAAAATCTGAAGACAGTATATATCCTTAGAGGCACAAAGATGAAGAAAATGAATACCACCTAAGTGACATGTTGGCACATCAAGTGACAAAAGCATATACTATGGAGGCTGGAGAGAAAAAGGAGAGAATGAGAGAGGAAATCTGAGAAAGTAATGCTTAGACACATCCAAATTTGAAGAAGAAAAACCTACACAAAAGGGCTCAAGTTCAGTGAATCCCAAAGACCATGAATTGAGAAAGACCCACATGGAGACACATAGCTAAGTGTCAAAGGCCAAAGTGAGAACATGGAAAGGAGTGAGAGAAGAGATTCATCAGTCACACACAAGAGATCTGTGAGGAGCTCGTCAGCTGATTTCTCCTCAGGAACTTGAAGGTTGTATTGGTCTGGTTTCTGCTGCTATGATTAAAATCACCAAGGCAACTTATAGAAGGAAGAGTTTATTGTACTTACTGTTCCAGAAGGAGAAGCAGAAAGCTGAGCACTTAAGAGTTTCAAGCAGGCACAGGAAACATGAGAGGAAGCAGAAAATGGATCAGGGCTCAGCTCTCTCAGGCCTGCTCCTGATGAAATGTTGCTCCAGCCAGGCCTCTCCAAACCTCCCCGGACATCACCATCAAGTGACCAAGCTTTCAAATACTTGGAGCTTATGGGAGACATCCGTCATTCAAACAACCACGGAGGCCAGAGGGGAGTAGTCTAGTACATTTAACGTGATAACAATAAAATCTATCCACAAGCAGTACTATATTCAGCAAAGAGTTCCTTCAATGGTGAGGAAGATATTAAGATATCCCAAGACTCATGAAAGCTGAGGAAGTTGATTAGCACTAGACCTGACCTGAATGGATAGCATATCAACTCACAAAGCCACACAAAGAAATAAAATTCTCAGTCAAGTGGGCAGCTCTGTTTTGTTTTCTTTTCTTTTCTCCATGATTAAAGAGAATAACATTAAAACAAGTGCTTGCAATTTCACATTTGGCTTTCTAATTAATTAGGAGAACCAAAGCACTAATGCTTACTGGTTTATCTCTTTGGATGCTCACAGTGTAGTTTTGTGGCAGTAACAACTGAAAGACTGAGAACAAAATGACTGAAGAACAGAGTGTGTGTCGGGGAAGTTAAGCTGTGCAAACTTAGGTTAAAGTGTCAGAACTTTTCAGGAATTTAAATGTAATCCTCATGCTCCAGACAGAGAAAAAGCTAAAAACATATACAAAAAGAAATAACACAGGAATTAAAATATTTAACTATTAAAAAAATCAGCTAAACACAAAGAAATTGGTTATGTAACACAAGATCAAGGCATTCTCATCCCCTATGTCTTGTGAGAACTGCTCTCTGCTCCAGCCTGGTGCCCTAAGGTTGGCTGCTGTGGGGATGAGGAATGCTCTGTCCTCAAATGGCAGCAATGAGGCTCCAGCCCTCAGGACTTAATCATCTCTTAATGGCTCCACCTACTAATACTGTGTCTGCATATCTTGTTATTTTCATATATTAACTGTAATATGTGGTACAAATTCATAATATGTCATAATGAATTTTAAATAATCTTATCTTCCACAGAGATTTAACTGTCAAAAGACTACCTTATTTTACTGAAATATATGCCATTTGGATATTCTTTATTCTCTAAATACCAACATTTTACTCTTGTATGGGTCTTTTTTTGCCTTAAAGGCTTATTTTTACTATTTATTTTTATTTATTTATTTTTGATATGCCAAGATCACTGCTGCTGCATTTTCAGCTTTATTTTTAGGTAAAGTTGTTATTTTGATTGTGTTTTTACTTAAATTGTTTTCACTTAGTATGTTTGACTCTTTTTCTTTCGGTATTTGAAAGATTAGCCCCACTGCCTTCTAACGTGTTGTTTTTTAAAAAATGGAGAAAACAATACAACATTTTCACAGTACAGCCACTATACTCCAACTACCCTTTCATTCCGTGTTGTATGACTTGGAAAAGATATGAATATTCACTTATAAGAGTGAGTCTGTAGTAGGAAATTTGACTGTGTTGTCCTCAAAGAAATTTTCTTTCTTTTATTTCTCTCAAGAAATAGTATAGCTAGGTGTGGTGCCACATGCCTTTAATCCTAGCACTTGGGAGGCAGTGGCAGAGGGATCCTCTGTGAGGTCAAGGCCAGCCTGGTCTACAGAGTGAGTTCCAGGCCAACTGGGGCTATAGGGAGACCCTGTCTCAAAAAGACCAATGATGTACATTTAAATATTTATTGCATTTTTTAAAAATGTTAACAAGTTGGGGCTGGAGAGATGGTTCAGAGGTTAACATTACTGGCTGCTCTTGCAGCAGACCCAGGTTCAATTCCAGCATCCACATGGCAGCTAACAACTGTCCATAGCTCTAATTCCAGGAGATCTTCACTCTCTTCTGACCTCTATGGGCATTACACAACAAAGGTTAATTTATACACATTCAGGCAATACATTTATACCCATAAAATAAAAATAATAGATAAAATGTAATAGTTTCAACAAGCCAAAATTACATTCAAAACTCTTCAAAGAATATATTCCCAGTGTTGGTAGAAATAATTGTCTGGTTGACCTGAAATCACTCTCCTGACAAAAGCGGCAACTACAGGATCTACAACAAAAGGACTTTTCTTCTTTGTGGGATTTCAGCTTATAGAGACAAGACCTTCCCCTTCAACATACACAAATACAATGCGTGCATACACAAACACACACACACACACACACACACACACACATGCACATGCATGTATGGACCTACACATACACAGCATCACTTGTTAGAACTACCTATCCATTTTTATTACATTAATCTTATTAAAATGAAGAACAGGAAGCCCAGATTTTCCCAAAGGAGCTCACTCAAAACTAGTGAAGATGTGTCTTGCAGAAATTTCCTTCAAGTGGAAACATTCATTCCTCAAAAGAGGAGGGAGGCTCATAAGACTCAGGAAGTAAACAAATCTCACAAGTCTGGGAAAGTTGCAATTTATAAAGCTCACAAGCCTCTTTCCCAGAATTATAGAAACAATAAAGAACTGCTGGGAGAAGAGACTTGGATCAGACATTGGCTGGAGGAGACCCTTGATCTGTCATATTCCTGTAAGTTACGCAGTGAGCCCTAGGGACACAGATTTTGTGAGTGATTACCCAGGCTGAGGTAGGTTTTTGGTGATGCAGTTGCCTCTGAGTCATCCATGCACCTGTAAGTAACCCTTCATCATGTTCCTGGAAGTACACCAATAAACTCATTGGTTCTTCAAGTTGGATGCTGGTGGAATTGTTACTTTGGGGTATTGATGGATGACTTCCTATGTTGTGTGAGTAGACAAATTTTATTTTTTTCTTTCCCAGGAAAAGTCACACAACAATTTGGACTCTGAAACCAGTTTCATATATTACTATACACTACAATTTCAAAGGTAAGTTTCATTAGACTTTTATATTTATTATATATTTATATACATAGGTATGTCTATATGCATATTTATGTATACATGTTTAAAATATAGATGTTATTACTATCTAAGTGTGTCAGACCCAACAAATCATACACAACTGTCCTGGAATGCTGTATGCTATTCTCATAGACCCCAAAAAGAAGCAACCTGAAGCCTGGGGTTGACCAGGAAGCAGAGGTAGAGAGGGACACTTTACCAAGATGCTTTTATTTCTACTGGAAGATATGGATAGGGCTGTTAAATTGGTTATCTGGATACTCTGAGTGGCTTCTAAAAGACAGAGAAGTCCTGTCACCATGTACCTGCTGTGAGTTGGTAAAAATAGAGGAAAAGCAAGGCATAAGAGCTTGGTGAAGGAGACAGTCGTCAGATGTATGGGCTCCTGATTAGCTGATGTGAAATGACAGGCACACCCACATGCACAACTGTTGGATATCTGGTAGAATTCCCAACCCCTGGGCCAGGGCAGTGGTCCTCATAACATACATGATCCTCCAATGCCAAAGATTCAATAGAGTAAAAGTTAAGATTAATGTAAAATGTGACTATGTATCTGTATATGCTTTTATGTGTATACCTGGAAGCCTATGGAGGGCTATAGCTTTTAATGCTAAGTGTTTTCAGGCTAGGAAAGAAAGGATGCTTTTTTCCAAATAAGACAGCTGTCTAAATATGGGCTCTGACTTGGCAATTCCATGTCTAATGTTAGCACCATATGCTATCTGCCATGTCAGCTGTTCTTCTTGTGGTTTAGAGTTTCATTTCATGAGGTGGTGAAATTCTGGAACACTGTCAGAGCTTGGTGCTAAAAGTCATGGCAAGGGCCTCCCAGCTTCCTTGAATGAAAGGTTAGATGGAGAGGGGAAAATGTCCTATGAAATAGGAAGAAGAAAAGCACTGAAGTGTGTTCCTTGAAATTATAACTTAAACTTGTTTTTAAAACATTCTATTTTTTGAAAACTCATTTTTTTTTTTGGTCTTTTCGAGACAGGGTCTCCCTGCATAGCCCCAGCTGTCCTGGAACTCACTCTGTAGACCAGGGTGGCCTTGAACTCACAAAGATCTACCTGCCTCTGCCTCCCAAGTGCTAGGATTAAAGGCGTGTGCCACCATGCCTGGCAAAAAGTCATTTTATAAGTAAAAGAACACTTTTAGTTGTTGTAGTGGTTATATTGAATGATATACATCCAATAAATACAGATTTCTATTTCAAAAGTCTGTTCCAGAAACTCTATTGCAATTATGTAGCATTCCAAAATTTAAAGCTGAACAAATGTTCAAGTTAAATTACTAATAGTGATAAAGAACAGAGCTCAAGAGACCCTAAGTGTTCATATTTAATTCAAGAGCAATCTGATGCTATAATTCAGGTAAATGGATTCTCGTTTTCCCCTTATTTCCTTTATGATGATTATTTGTATTTAAACCACATTTTTTCATTTTACTTGAATGTGTATGAGTGTTTGGCCTGCATGCATATAGGTGCACCCATGCCATGCAATGCCAAACGAGGCCAGAACAAGGTATAAAATCTCCTGGACTGCCGGGCATGGTGGCACACGCCTTTAATCCTAGCACTTGGGAGGCAGAGACAGGCGGATCTTTGTGAGTTCAAGGCCAGCCTGGTCTACAAGGCGAGTTCCAGGACAGCTGGGGCTACAGGGAGACCCTGTCTCGAAAAGACCAAAAAAAAAAAATCTCCTGGACTTGGAGTTATAGATGGTTGTTAGCTGTCATGTGGATGCTGGGGACCAATCCCAGGCCATGCTCTGCAAGAGCACCCAGTGCTCTTAAACTCCAAGTCATCTCTCTAGCCCCTCAATAGTATTTTTCAATTCATATTCTGTCTTGGTCCTACCTTTTCTGGTGTGGAGTCTTCTACATTCTCATATACAATTATTATGAATTACTAATCTAAACCAATTTTAAAACAGTTCCACAAATGTACTGTTATACAATGTTCATTGTTTCTCCCCCTGGCTAATCTCAGCATCCATCCCAAGCCTGTGTCTTAACTGACACATTCTCTCATATAGCCCAGTCTGTACTTGGTACTTGCATCTGGGTCCACAGGGTACTCATCCATCACTGTAGATTATTGGAATGATGGCTTTCGTGTCTCTGTGTATATTTTACCTACTCATTGACGGTGAAGGCATTGGACTTCAAGTGCTTAATTTTAGTGGTTCTCATTCAATACTTATAAGACCAAGAGTCCTTATAGACAAATCTCTCACCCTTGCACAGAATGGTGCATTTGCACACATATGCCTTCACCCTTTCTATGTGCACATATATAAAAGCATCTGATTATTTCCATGTCCCTTGAGAAGTATGGTTGGGTGAGGGATGGGTCCAGTTTTGTTGTTTTTCAGGTGGATTTCCAGTTGTCGCACAAACAATTGTTGAACAGACTATTTCCACATCATATGGTCTTGTAACAGTTGTGGCAAGTGGGTAAGCATAGTCATGTGGTTTTATTTCAGGAGTTCCAGTTCTGGTGATTTAAATGTCTTGGATTGTCTAAGGCCCCACTGTTTTGATAAGCACTATTATGAGGGATGTTGGAAATAAAAGGAAATAAAAGAAAAAAAAACCTTCATTACACCTTTGTTTTTCTTTTTCATGATTATCTTGGTTATTCTGAACCCCTCATAGGTCTACATGATTTTAAAATCAGCTCATTATTTTTATAATAAATGTGTATAAATCTAGCTGTAATTATATTATATGTATAGATTATATTGAAGAGTACTTCTATTTTAATAATGTGAAATTTTCTAATCCATCAACATGAGATTCTGTCCTAGGTTTGCTACAATTTCTTTCAACATTTTATTTTTATTAGCTTTGAAATAAAGTATAAATATATGCTCATTTTGTAAACCTATTTCTGTATGTTGTTCTCTTTCAATCCGTCCTTTATTATCTGTATATTTGATGCCATTTCATATTATACATTATTATATAATCTAATATAAATATAATTTTGTTATCTCAAGTTTTAGGTTATTTATTTTAACCACGTAGAAATAATTGATTTATGGATATTGATCTTCTATCTTGTAACTTTGCTAAATTAATTTGTTAATTATAAGAGATTTTTAATGGACACTGGCATTTTCAATATACAAGATTATAGAATCTACAAACAGAAATAATTTCATTTCTCTCATGCTAGTCTAAATGTCCCTTACTTAGCTTAATTATCTAATTGCTTCGGTTGCACCGTCCCAGTATAGTGTTGAGTAGAAAAGGTAAGAAATGATATCCTGCCTTCTTACAATCTTAGAAGTAAAGAACATCCTCTTTTACTATGTGAAATATAACCAATTAAAACCTCTAAAAATTTTGGGGATTTGCTCTTTATTTTATGTATATGAATGTTTTGCCTGCATTGATGCAAGCACATCTGTGTGTGCCACGTGCTAAAAGAGGGTGTCAGATCCCCTGGAATTAAAGTTACTAAAGGTTGTTAGCCACCATACAGGTGCTGGGAATTGAATCTGGGTCCTCTGCCAAAAGTAGACAGTACTCTTAACTGAGCCATCTCTCCAGCCCCAGATTAAAACCCCTTGGTAGAACTTTATCAAGATGAGGAAGTGCTACTCTTAGATTCTGGGGTCTTTTAATTATAAAGGAATAGTGAATTTTATATTCTGAGTTTTTCACTTCTTACGTATTCTTACTTGCAAAGATTATGTATTCATTAAGTAGTAAGTACATTAATGTGTAAATAAGTGACATGAAGAAATTCTTCAATAAGTGCTACAGGAAAAAGAGAAAAACAGGTTATTAATCTTCTTATACACAGTATAATGAGATATGCCTAAACTATGAATTCTTATGTTTTGTCCATTTAATGTAGGACACTGTAATAAATAAAAAGAATCAATATTTGAAAAGGGATACTATCTTTTTTAAAGTAGATGATGCATAACATGGGAAAATCAAGAAGTTTATACTTTTCATTTGATAAGTTTCCATTCTGTTTCCAAATCAAACGTACATAAGCATGCTAACTCAGTTTCTGTTAAACCAAACAAGGGAAGGTATAAACTTGGTTTAGGTAAGAAAGTCACTGTATAGCTGCTTGTGCAGAAAACAGAGCTTTTATAGAAAGCAGTTCACACTAAACAAAATCATTCTTATTTTAAGCAATTTGTTTTCCACCCAGTTTTTGGCAGAGAAGGGGCTTCTAAGATTGTCCAAATGAAACAGCATGTTGCTCCTCTTGAGTAGCTAACATGAAATGAATCCAATTACACCCCAGCCTGACTCCAGCACATCAGCCTGGTGATACATCAGTCTTGTTCACAGTGGCACAGAGACCAGAGACAGGAGGACAGGATCTGCTTCCATTGGATGTAAGTGAAGCACTGGTGTAAGGGCCAGCTGGCTTCTGCCATGGAGCCACTGCAGTACATTTACACCTGAATTAACCCAAAAGGCTTGGAAGCTGGACATTGCAGTTAATGGAACTTACTTCCCCCTCTTTCTTTGTGTCTTTCTTCACTCCTTGCCACTCTTTCTCCTTCTTCTGTCTCTCCTTCCCTCTTTTTCTTTTTTAAAATAGAATATTTTTATTGAAGTTTTGTGTATTTCATACATTTCTTAATCAAATCTAGACCCATTCCCCCTTCTTTACCCTCACCCTCCCAGAGTTCATGCAATGCATTCTGCCATACATGTCTTGCATCTTTTTCTCAGTCATTTCTAAATTTTTTGATGCATAAATGTTTGGCGCAGAGCTTTACAGTTTCAGTCAGTTCTTTGACCTGGTCTTTTTTTTTGTTGTTGTTGTTCCTTCCAATTTGTATCACTCCAAAATATGCATATATACATGGACCACATATACCAAAATTATGACATCTGAAAATAAGCTATAGGTTAATTCCAAAACTTGTTTAGGGAATCACATTTTGATAGTAGAGTTGTATGCAAGTCATGCAGCAATATTACTTTACATTCCTCCATTACATAGCAAGTTGGTGAGTAACATCAGGTATTATATGTTCTAAAGAACAAAGAAATAAAAAAGGGATTATTCAGTTTGCCTTATAATGAAAGATTTGGTGCTAGCATCCACAAATGAGGGACACCATACATCATTTGTTTTCCTGGGACTGTGTTACTTCACTTAGCATAATTGCTTCTAGTTTCATCCATTTACCTGCAAAGTTCATGATGTCATCTTTCTTTGCTGCTGCATAACTGTGGTAATTCTAGAGCTAATACATGCTGTAGGGCACTGACCCCCTAGGGGGAAGGAGGAATATGTGTGCATTTATCAGACCAAAACCAGCCTGGTGAGCTCCCTCCTGGCTCCAGTGGGTGGGGGGTGAGGGGTGAGGGGCAGGCTGGGCAGCTTTGGTGACTCTAGATAACCTCTGGCCAATTGAATACCCCCCCCCCTGGTTGCCATGACGCATTCCAATATCTGCCCTATCAACTTTCAATGGTAGTCCCAGTGCCTACTATGGGGACCACGAGTGATGCGGAATCAGCATTTGATTCTGGAGAGCGAGCCTGAGAAATGGCTACCACATCCAAGGAAGGCCACAGGCATGCAAATTACCCACTCCAGACCCAGGGAGGTAGTGACTAAAAATAACAATACAGGACTCTTTCGAGGCCCTGCAATTGGAATGAATCCACCTTCTTTATCTCTTTTAACTCTTCCTTTTTTTCTCCATATTTTATTCATCCTTGTTCTTTCCAGCAAGATTTTGGTCCTTTGAATGAAAACAATAGTGTCCTCAGCTTCTGCATAGCTTTCTACCAGATGATATGAGGAAGAAAAATAAGAAAGTTTCACCCCAAATCTTAGATCTCTATTAGAAACATTATCTTTATGATCCAGAGGAAAATGTTGCATTAAGTAAATTTGTTATCGACTCCATGATAGAGGCCAAAAAGGATAGTGTAACTAAGGGTAACTGCCCCGGATTCATGAAAATGTGCCAGAACAAGAAAGATTTTATAAACACTTTAGGTGACAGCTAGATTTTTGAATATCAGTGGTTTGGATTTATGTAGGTATTCTTCTCTTGCCTGCTTTCTCAAAAGAATAACTACTTGATACCCTACTTTGTATACTGATAGCTGGCTGAAGAAATTCTCATTATAAGAGAATTATAGAAGAGGTTTACTATCTTACTATACTGAATCACTTTTAAGAATGAAAAAAGTGCTTGTAACAATCACACCATGAAACCTGGTATGACCTAAATTTCCCTGAAGAAAATAAGATGAACATATAACCTATGTGACTCTTATGGCTGAAATTTGACAGAAAGTTGAAGAATGGAAATTTATGCCAATGTAAAGACAAGAATAGTTCATTACTAGCATATGTAGGATTTTGTTTGGACCTGGGTTTTTTTTATGTTTGGATTCTTTGACAGATGAATGTTAGCCTCTAAGAACTCACTTACTTCTCTGAGGACCTTTGAACTCATTATGAGTAGGTGAATCCAGAGCATGCAAAGACACTGTGGTTGGAATGAGCTCAATGTGTCTGGGTCAAGAATAAATGGCCAACTTTGTTAAAGAGGTGTGAATTGGAGGAGGTCTGCTTCTCTTCCTCCCTTCAGAAGGCAATAAAACAATAAAATGGGGAATAAGAATTCCATTTATAGCATTCCTACCTGAGCTCAGAGTCCTTGGTTGCTGGGATGGGATGTTTATCTTTGGAAAGTCTTCTCACTTCCTGTCAGCCTCTGTCTTTTTAACTTTGTTGCTAACAAGGGTAACAGGACTGTGTTGAGGAGCAATGAAGTAAAAGTGTGCTAATTAGAGGTGGGATTAGAATCTCAGCCACTATACAGTGCTTCAGTGTCCTCCAAAATTTTATGGTTGCTATTTTATTAATTTCAGTAGGAAAAATAGCTTGATTCAAGGGAGACACAAGACATAGGTTGAGGTTGGCTTTGAGATCTTAGTCTCTGGGTGCTTCTCCCATCCCTGGGCCATTATAATAGAGATGATGGATTGCTAATATTTCTATTCTGAATGAGTGTTCATGGGTGTGGTAACTCACACTAAAATGGTCCAAAGAGAGAACACAATTTCTTTTTTTTTTTTTGGTATTTTTGAGACAGGGTCTCCCTGTAGCCTCAGCTGGCCTGGAGCTCACTCTGTAGACCAGGCTGGCCTCGAATTCACAGAGATCCACTTGCCTCTGCCTCCCGAGTCCTGAGATTAAAGGTGTGCACAACCAAGCCCAGCGAGAGACCATCATTTCCAATGACAATGCTGGTTTAGATGTCTGCATAGAGTATGAGTGGACCCTGAGTTTGCCTTAGGAATATCTGAGATTTTCCCAAAGTTTTTTTTTTAATTTTTTATTTTTTATTTTTATTTTATGTATATGTGTGCAAGTGAACCCATGCAGAGTCAGAAGGCATCAAATTTCCATGGAACTAGAATTACAGATGGTTGTTAGCTGCCATGTGGATGCTGGTTATTGAACCCAGGTACTCTGCAAGAGCAGCCAGGGTGCTCTTAACCACTGAGCTATCTTTCCAGCCCCCAAAGTTTTATATTTGAGTGATAAGAAGCTCCAGACTTACTCTGTACAATCAACAGCAAGGGCAGCAGCAGAGAAAACCAACAGGAGCCACCTGGCTTGCCGAGAGCTTCAAAGATCCAACCTTATTTAATTCTCGAAGCAACCTCTGAGTTCAGAAAGTCTAAGTAGTACCATAGCTATGATAATGAGTTTGTGGGGCTAGAATCAAATCTAAGACAGACTGTACTTACATCTGTGCTATGCTGCCTCCTCATGGTCAGAGTTGGTTCCAGGGCAACAGCGGGTATTTTAGACAAAGACTCTTCCAATCTCCTTTAACCTTTTAACCTACAAATCCAAATAGGCTGACTGGCACTTCTGCCTCAGCCCAAAAGAAATTGGCTCCATGTTACAATGATCTGGATTTTCCTAGTGTGACTCAGATGAGATCAGATAAGCCAGGATAGGAGAAAGCACTCCTCAGATCACTGAACTGCTATAGGTGACATTAATCCATTGTGACCTGATATGTCCAGTGAGTGACCTGTTACAAAACTTCTAACCTATTTCCAGAGAATGACTTTCCATCCAGACAATCTCTGCCTTGCTCAGCAGTAGCAGGAGCAGTGCCTTGAATTCTTTTGCCAGCCTGAACTTATGCCTAGTTAAGTGGCATTGGCTTTTACCTCAGAAGACCTTTACTGGATCCAGAAAATTCATGGAAAGCCATTACAGGAAAAGAACTGGCTTTGAGTTTGATACTACGTACTTCTACTCTGTCTTCTATTTCAAGGTGACTAGCACATCTCTGGCGATCAAATTTCAGGGCCAGAGGAAATCTAAAACTGACTCAGGGAAACTCCACCCCATTTCTAAGGCCCTGTAGGATGTGCTTCTCATGCTTAGAAATCCATAATTAAAAAACACTGGTTTCTCAAAGCTGGTGTGTCTGAGTTTCCTTTGATAGTCAGCACATGAGGACGCAGGAAGGCAAGCAGAAGCAAAGCATAAACTCAGGCATTAGAACCTGTCTGCTGATGGCCCAACTCCATTCATAATGGCTTTTTCCTTGGCCACCTCCTGGCAAAAAATGTTTATGTGATAATTGTGTCTCCCAAAGCAAAATCAGACTTGCTGTTAGGGGACTCTCAGAAATATTTACATTATACTGACCAGAAGGCTCAGCTTTTATCCTCAGTTTTTCTTTCAAAATATAGAAAACAGTTTGTATTATTGATGAAAAAATAAACATGAGCTCTGTTCCACAGCATTCATCCTGTAACCATGAATAAATGCATTAACACATGAAAGTGATTTGAGAAATAGTTGGCACATGCTTAATTCTAAGAAATGTCAGTGTTATTGGGATTTTTTTCATCATTTCATTAAGTATCATTATTTTGAACATGAAAACAAGGAAATAAAGCCTAGATAATAAAGATAATGAACCTAAAAACCAAAGAAGGCCTAGGGACCTCAGTCCTGCAGTTGAACAGGCTGAAGAGGGCATGCACACAGGGTTTCTCCAGTAATATCCCAGGGACTACCTCAGAGGGTGCAAATCCATGAAATCCATTGATTCTATGTAACAGGCAGCTTATACAGGTTTGGAGCAGACAGCTGCTACATCGCATGACATCACCTCCCAGTGGCCAATCTTAGACCTCTACACTATCCTACATCATGCCAGCTCATGGGGGATATTCAGAAGAGGGGTGTGTTATCAAGCAATCTGAGCAATCTGATTCATGACTCATGAGTACATACTAGCTGAAAACAGGACGTGCCCTGCATCTTTTGCTCTGCCCAGTATGCTAGGCAGATTGGTAGCCTACATATGCTCAAGATATATCTGAGTCCAGGACTGCTGTCCCACATCTCCCCCTTCTGTTTTTTACCCCACAAACTCAGACAGCATGATAGTAGTGGTTTGTCTGGCCCAAGTGGCTGTGAATGATTTGTAAAAGCAATAAGCAATTCCAATGATCAATGCTCATGTGAAAATCTAATATGGGAAACCAATTAGTAAACATAAGCAATAAACATAACCAATGTCCATGTGAACCCAATAATCAAGCATCTGTGTCCAATTCTTGTACAACCCATAGTCCCCAACTCTAGTTGGAGAGGTTTGCATACACAAACATGCTGATTAAGTAAAAGTTCAGTCAGTTTTTGCTGCAGGTCATTTTCCTGCTGAAGGGTGTGGCTGCCCTTTGTACTCCTGAGGCAACTGCTCCTGTAGCCAAAGATGACTGCTTGTCCCTGGGATGCTCTTGATTTTATGATGAAGGGTGATGGCATGCCCCAGCCTGGTCTGCTCTTCCCAAGGCATGGTCAGATTCATGAGCAACCATGAATGCTGAGTCCTAAGGATTTAAACAAAGTCAGTAGCACTGTGGGCTGTAATACAATTAGAAATATGACCTTGGTAATTTCCTTGTTTTACCACCAGTTTAAGTGAGCAGTTAATTAGAAGGAACACAAAGGGATCCTTTAAGCAAGCCTGATAGGGAGCCATTATTATAATAGATTCCTCATATGGTAAGGAGGTGGAAGGAGGGGTGAAAAGTCCCTCTATCAGTTAAATGTCGATTGGAGTTAAGTACTCTCATTAGGACAAACTGATGGTAAGGTGAGGGCCTGTGATTAGATTAAGGGCAGTTTCATTGCCAAAATCAGAAGCAGGACACTAGCACAAGAAGATATCATCAGAAACTGTGGGTTGAGCATATCTGGCATCATCTCTAGAGGTCTCAGGCTCTGTGCCTGTGACTTTAGTGCCTTTAGGTTCCCCCATGTCACCCTGTGCATCGGCCTTCATTGGAGTGGCCTTTTCCTGGATTTCTTCCACCCTTCCTGGATGCTCAGATGGGCCAGCTTCTCTGTGAGTGGTTCATGTTCCACTTCTTGTTGTCCAAGAACCAACACTTCTTGCCAGAACCCAGATGGGGCAGGGCTCCTCCTTTGGAAAGACACAAGCAAACCCTCTTCCCATTTGTTAACAGGGGCCTTGACCTTCCCATTCTCCAGACACTAGATCTCTCCAAAGTGCCAGTGGTGCCTTATTATGCATTGTCAGAGGCTCCAATGCTTGTGGAATAGGGTTATCATGTCTGGTTTTAAAATTGACAAAAATTTATAGTAAAGAGTTATGGGGGAATGAGGTATAGACCTCTCCCTTCTGTGTTTGTAATCTGTGCGATGCAGGGTGCAGACATTGCAGAGGCCCAGGAGATTGCAATATCACCCTCACCAGATAATGGACAATCTCCTGGATTGAGAATCATCCCCCCTTAGGCAGAGGGAGGAGTCAAATCTAACAGTGAAGGCATGTTGTAGAGCAGCAGTGATTCTTTGAAGGACAATGTGTTCTTTTCAGGTTACACTGCAGAGTTAAAAGGGCTCGGCAAGGCTCCTCAGGCAATCAAACAACAGATGCGTCTCTTTGAAGGAGATATGAAGCCATAGGCTAGTTAAGGGGCAATATCTCGAGAATTATTGGCATCCAAGGCTAAATCAATCTAGTCTCTTTCATTACAGTATTAATGACCCTGACATTCTAAAGCATAAGAAACTTCCCCTGCTGTTTCTTTCGAATCACAAAGATGGGGTATTCCAGGCCCCATTTCCTCTCACACCCTGGACCAAAGGATCTTTAGTTAGTTTCCATTCTTTTGGAACCTCCTCCTTGGTCAGTACCCAATAAGCATTTTAAAAGATTATCTCCTGTGTACATTTTTGGACACAGCATGGAGGGCCCCTTGGAGCTCTTGGGTTGAGCTGGAGCTGCAGCTGTAAAAGGGCAGGCCACTCTTGTCCATGTGGAGCCAACGAACCTGGAGCTGGGGGTGGGTATTTTTACTTTTGTTTTTGATTTGAGCCTGCAATAGCTCAGGGATATTAATCTGCTTCTGGCCCAGACATTGGAGGAGAATAGTTATAATGGAGATGAAAAGACACACAGCAGAAAGCCAGGGGGCAATCATTGGAAGACAATGTCCCAAAGTTGCTTAGCTTGAGAAAGAGGGTTTGTAGAAGATAAAGGCAGATTCCCCATCATGAGAGTTCATGTAACCTGTTCAGGCACTAGTTGTAGGAGCATCAGTTCCACTTTCAAACAGGCTGAAGAGGGCACACATGCAGGGTTACTCCAGTAATATCCTGGGGACTACCTCAGAAGGCACAAATCCATGAAATCCATTTATTCTATGTAACAGGCAGCTTATATATGTTTGGGGTGGGCAGCTGCTACATAGCATGACATCACCTCCCAGTGGCCAATCTTAGACCTCCACACCAGTACGCATTATCCCAGCTGGCAGGGGATAGTCAGAAGAGGGGGTGCTGATAAGCAATCTGACTCAGGACTTCTGAGTGCATGCTAACTGAAAACAGAGCATGCCTTACATCCTTTGCTCCACCTAGTGTGCTAAGAAGATTGATAGCCTGTATATACAGCTCAAGATACAGTGAAGTCCAGGACTGCTGTCCCACAGAAGGGAATGTCTTAAATCTATAGATTAATAGCTTGAAATACTTACCTATGGACTTCTTAAAGTATTATGTATCCTTCCATATTTCAAGTTAACATTGGTCTGATACTTCACTCCTTGTTAGACCAAGTGTAAGGCTAGGTGATTCAATGCAGGATATGTGAGTTCTTTTTCATTTTTTTGTTTTAGTCTGAAAGAGTGGTTAATGCTGAAACTCATGTTACACCATCTTATCATATAGTCATCTCACCATACCTAAATATTCAGGGCCTGGAAATTTAGGATTCCAGGTCTTGGGCAGAGCTGACAATTAATAAGATATTCCTTACATTGTAGTGGTATAAATCCTATATATTTCCACAAGTTAAAAATCATTTCTATAATAAGTCTATTGATTCTCTTGTCCATAGCAGATTTCAAAAAGGGAGAATAAACTGCAAAATTTGGCTTGAAGTTACAACAGTCTGATGTTGGATGCAATGCAGAATTTGGACATTTCCCTTCCCTCCTTTCTGAATTTCAGAGTCAGCCAACCCCCAACTTGCCTGTGAGGTTACAAGAAGGGGTAAGATAATATCTTTCTGAGCTCCACATTCTAAGACCAATGTCCCATGCTAAAGATATTCTTTGGCCCTACTCATAAAAAACACTTCCTCCTGTCTCCATTTAATGTGCTTACTTAATCATTGAGTTATAAATCACTGATAACAGTTTATTCTACAGTTAAAATTTTTTAAATGTCTGTCATTTTGACATGGAGGAATAACATTACAGGTAAATTAATGTTTATATTCTATGTCTGATTCACTTCAAGCTGGTCCACCTACACACCACAGAGTTGGCATATAAATGGAAAGAACAATGTAAATCCCAAATAATAATCTAGAGCTTAATGGAAAGACCTTAGCCTTGAGCACACATGTGTAATTATATTCAGATCAGCATTGGTCCATCCTCTCTCCTATGGTTTTAAGTGCACCACCATCCTATTTGGCTAGTGTCCTTAATAGGAAGTTGATTCTGTGAAGTCATTTTTAATGCAAGAGCTTTAGTGTAGATACCATTTTAGTGCCATCCAGTAACTGATGAATTCCAGGCTATGACATGCAGAAGGAGTTAACTCATTCACCAAAAGTGTCCTGAACAAGAAGAATTCAATAAGAAAGCATTCTGGGGGAGACGATGAAAACAGAAGTTAACACATCCATCCAACATGATTTGCCAGATTCTTATAAAGTCCACATATCTTTCTGACAAGAAATTTTTTTTCCAGGGCTGATTTATTTCATTTTTTAAATGCTGGTATCTTTCGGCTGGTATAAATTCTCTTCTTTTAAAAAATCAAATCCTGTCTTAATCTTACCAGGTGAGAGGGGAAATAAAGACAGGGTAGGAAGAAATGGGAAAGGGTTTCCATACTTCTTTCAGGAAGTGCTACCATTAGTCAAAGGACTATCTCAGTTTTCCCCTTTTTAATGAAACATTACTGCTCTTATTTGACTCTCTACTGGGATACTGGAAGAGGCACCGAGCTTAGTCTTGGGGAGAGGATTCTCAAAAATATTATAGCATGTGTTCTTAACTGCCAGAAGTTTCTGGGCACAGGGTACATGGGACATGCCCATATCCTCAATGGTAATTATAAGAACTGGATGGGGGAGCTTAGGGCTCCCTAAAGCCATGCTAGGAGCACATCAGGCAAATATCTGGCAGTGAGGAAATTCTGAAGAAGTAACTGTTTTCTGTCCTGCTCCCCTCCCAGAGCAAGTCATTGAAGGCAGTGCTCTCAGTGCTGTATTTCAGGAAAGTTCCAGAGTTCACAGGCGAGAATAAACAAAGCATGTTAGAGCTTAGGGTTTGTAACAGTCAACACAATGAGTTTTCCATCACTTCCCCACTAACAATTATGAAGCTGTAATTTTAAAAATATTCTTCTACTTTAAATTATCTCACGTATTAGATGGAGATATGGATAATGTTAAAAAACTATCCATTGCAATAAACTTCAAGTCATTAGATAGTGAAAGTCATGTAGTGTTTCATAAATACCAGGGATTATTTATCCACTAAATATCTAACGAGGAGCTACAGTGTGTTGAGAACCAAGCTAAAACCAAATGTTGAACCAAACATACAGTACTTCCCGAGCTCACTGAGGTACAAGCACAGGGAGTAAAAGGCAGATCTGAGCAGTATAATGTCCTAAGTATTCCTCAGCATAACCAAAGGAGAAATCCAGGTTCCAAGCCACTGAGCTCATTCAGGACCCAAGATGAATTCCTGGAAGAAATGATGTGTATGTGATCTACCACAGTGGTGATGTGGCAGCAGTGCTGTGGAATTAATGATTCCTTTAATACATAAAGTCCATATTGCTATTCTACATTCAACTGTTTGTGTGCCTCTGTGTTTAGTGTCATGCCTGTGAGGTTTACATGTCAAGGCAGTGATGTTAACAGCAATCTCTTCCTTGTGCCATTTTCATTAACAAAGTATACCACAATGGAGACCAAATTTGCATTATAATGAGTTACTAAAAGACATTGAACATTCTTCTAAGGACATACCATGATTTCCAAGATGAAAGTCACTCAAAGCAGTTTCCTCAACCTACAAAGCCTCTCATTGCTGGGACAGGGCTTCTCCCTGCCTTGGTCTTGGATTCGAGTGTTGCAAGATCAGAGTGAATTTTAGAGGACACAATTCTGAGATAGACATAATTATGAGGACATATTTGGTAGAATGAAAAATACTGCCTGACAGTCTTTCTGGTGTGAGTATATATTTTAAATTTTTTATTACTTTTATTTTATGTGTATGAGTGTATTGACTGCATGTGTGTAAGTGCATCCATGTTGTGCAATGCTCACAGACATCAGAAGAGGGTGTCAGATCCTCTGGAAATGGAGTTATGGACAGCTGCCATGTGGGTGCTGGGAATTGAACCTTGGTCCTCTGCAAGAGCAGGCAATGCTCTTAACCACTGCGCCATCTCTCCAACCCCTCCTGTGAGTATATATTAGAAAAAAGAATTATATCACATTATTTTAAGTCAAGGAAGAATCAAGAATTTGGGGCCAAAATTATAAACAGATTACAACCAATTCTCCAGCAAAAGAAACAAAATAGCTGGTGAGGTTAGCAAGGATGTAGATGTTCTTTTCACCTTGCTTTGCACTGTGTGGGAACAGTATTCTTAGAAATCCTGAGCTGAACAAAAATCTTTACAAGTCAACTCATCAAAATAAGCATTTGGCCAATACAAATTTAATTCCACATCAATGAAACTTTAGATGTTCGATTTATTTAGGAAAGTGTTTGTATATGTCTATAGAATATTTAGTTTACTCTAAAGGACAAAAAGTTAGCTCTCCCTCAGTGGGATCCTGGCCTAATTAACATATTTGTTTTACCTATGTAGCAAGAGGATAACAACATTCAGTTTGTGGCACTGAATGATGATCTACAAAGGGCTTCATTCAACTCGCCAATTAAGGAGCCACCTAGCTTTTTAGCAACACAAGTCCATTTGAGGACTGAGGTCTTTTGGCCCATGTGCTTAATATCCATGATTTATGTCTTGGAACTTCTTTTTGAAGCTATCCTTTCAGCTCACATATGTTATTGTATTTTTCAGAGGGGCTAATTCTGTTGCCCACAAAGAAAAACCTTAACTCTTCTCCATGTGACAAACTGGTGTCTTGTTCTCCAGGTTCCACTGCACAGAAGGGGACACTCCACAGATTTTGGGAGGGTAGGCTCACTCCTTGTCACATATTCTGCCACAGGAACATAGCCTTACAGTGCAGGTTGCTGATGAAGTATGACACATTTCATTCATGCATTGAACATTCAGAAATGCTACACTCTACACAAGAAGGCTGTCTTTTGTTTTTGTTTGTTTCTTTGTTTTCTTTGGTTGGGGAAGACAGAAAGTACATGGTCGAAGAAGGCAGAGATCTTGGTTGGGGAGTTGGTGTTATCATAAACTGATCCTTTCAAGCATTTTGTGGGGATTCTTCCTGAAAAAGATTGCCATTTGTATGACACTTTGTATGACACAAGCTTTGAAACAGAGGAATCTGGACAAGAAGAGTGGGGCTGCTTTGAAGAAGACTGAAGGGGAAATGTGTACTCAGGTAAAAATCATGAAGCAAGGTTGGGAGAATTAGTCCAAATCTGTGCATCCAGAAGTCATTAATGATTTTGTTTGTTTGGTTTGTTTGTTTGTATTTATATGGAGAAACTTGCTGATCTGATTTCCATTTACAAAAGGTGAGATGGGAGGGAAACCCAAGGGAGTACCTCCCTCTCTTTTTGAGTCTCAGCTCTGGTGGCCTCTAATGCTTAGAAGACAATTTTTCCATATTGGTCTCTAAAAGCTCTGAAGAGATCAAGGGAGCTCATACCCAAATCAGAGAAGACAGAGAAGTCTGTGTTGGACGCTGTTTCTTTCCATTCTCAATACCACAGACAAGTGATAGAGGGACAGCTGTTGCTGGTTCATTCTGGGCACCAGTTGCTTGAGGCTTTCTGTCCTGGTTTCTCCAGAGGCAGTGGCTAGGGCTGCCAAAGCCAGGCTTCCCACATACCAAAGAGCATTATCACCCCCCACCCCAGTCTAGCCTGGCTTGCAGCAAACACTGCTTCCATCTACAATACGCTGCAGAATTCAGAATTTCAAACCTTCCATGGCTTCATTAAATATATGATTCCAATAATATTGTAGAGACCTAACAAATATTTGTTGGGGCTGTTTGGTTTAAAGAAAAAGGCAAAACTAATGAATTTGGACTCATATCATCAAAGCTATCTATAGTCCTATCTCTGTCACTAACTAGTGATCTGGCTTTGTAAAGCACAATAACCTTGATTTACCTCTGCTCCCTAGGCTGAGAATTAGATGGTTTCTTAGTCTGCTGTACTCTTTATATTCTTGTAATAGTCACTTTTCTGTTGCTGTGATAAAACCACCATAAGCAATGGAACTTAGAAAAGGAAGAGTTTATTTGAGCTTATGATTGACGGTTCCAGGGAATTAGAGTCCATTGTGGTGGGAAGCATGGTGGCCGGGGCTGGAGCAGCAAGTCGAGGGTCACATCTTGCAATGAGCACAGGAAGCAGAGAGCGAGAGTAAGAGGCTGGAGACCACAAGGCTTGTTAAACTCACTAAGCCTGCCCCCAATAATGCACTTCCTCCAGTACAGCCACACCTTCTAAGACCTCCAAGAACAGTGCCACCAACTGGAGACAAAATGTCTGAATACTTAAAGACTATGGGGAGACACTCTCATTCAAACCACCACAATTCTCTAATTCTATCTTCTAATTTTAAAGCCAAGAGATATTTTTATACTCTCTCTTTGTCAATTAATTAGTTACCTGGGGCGTATAAGAAACAGTTTGCTGTTGTATGAGTGGTAAAGGGCTCCACAGTAGACATTGCTGAATATTGAAGTACTCAATACAGGAGCTACCATCATGGTTGTAAACTAAAGGTCTCATTTTTCCTACTTCTTTGTCCTTCTTCCCAGTTCGAGTCAATCAAGGGTATGAAACAGCCCACTCTAAAATTAGCTAGCTGAGTCCTTTCATCTTGTATTCTTTTGAAATGGGAATTTAAACCCAAGCCTCAAGGAATTGAAAATCTAGTTTTTCTTCCACAGACTTGTGGGATGTCTGGACTTCTGCCCTTACCAGACCAGCACAAGCTTTCTCAAGTGGGATGCCATTTTTATCTCAAACCACTTCTTTTGAGGGAGGTTACTGCTAACAGACTGGCCATGATTCTGTACTTCAAACCATGTCACGTTTCTCTCTGGGGTTTCATGTATCAGCTCCTCCCATCCTGGGTATCCAGGGAGCTTTACGTAGGACTCCCTGTGGGCTTGTGCTGGATGAACATGCAGTTCTAAACTGACAGGGCTGCTCATTCTTTGGCGAGGGCATGTGGGACACTAACATGCACTTTCTGATCTAAATGCTGAGACAGTCGGTTCTCTGACCACCACAGAAGAGCTAACAACCAGGGTGATGGGAAGGGATCCAGCCCCTGGGATATTCTCCTCCCCGACAATGAGGCTAAAGTAACTAGTACACAGTGGGACTCAGAGCTTTATGGTACTTAAGGGGCCTGCTGGTCCAGCTCACTGCAAAAGGTCTCAGAACTTTCAGGCGAGAGTCAAGTTTTCCTCTGGGGAGGAGGCTTTCCCCATTTAGCTACTTGCCATAAATTCTCTCCCCTTCCTGCCAGGCTGAGCTGACCATGAAAGAGCCAGTCTTGATCACCAACTTCTAGGGAGCCATGTGAACCACATCATTACCTGTAAAAGGTTTAATATCTAATTGCTGACATTAGCAAGACTTGGATTCAAATATAAATATTAATGAATGACAGAGTAAAGATTTGTTAAAAATGCATACATGTGGCGTTTAGCACATGCTCATAACTATAAATATTAATTATAATAAAATAGGAAAAAACATTAGGATATGTTATCCATGGAAATCACGAAATTCAGGGTTAAATAGATAAGGGGTTGAATACTCTCCTTGTACTTTCTGGACATTTAAAATGTATTTTTTCTAATATATGGCGAGTTAATAATATCTACCTATGGGAAAGATTGTTTGGAGGTTTTTCTTTTCAATTTAAAAGTAAACACCAAGAACATTGCCAAGCAAATGTTAAACATTTCATACATAAGATCACTGTGAGGAAACCTCTACATATTCTTTGGCTGTCCAGAAAGTTGGCACTGGTGGTCTTTGAGGTCCCATCTTCTGTGAGACTGAAAGAGATCATTATCTCAGAGAGCTTCAATAAAGCACCACAAACACAAAATATGGTTTTTACCATAGGGTATTAATTAGACCAAAGTCCACCAGTTTCCCTCTAGCTTGGCCCACATGAGTTCCTTTCTTCTACCGTTCTCCACAGTTTTCTCTGAGGGATCCCTTGTAGGCTCTGCTGACCTCCAAGGGATGATGTTCCCTGTTATACAAGTGCACCGAGGCCACACTATATGAATTGACCAGTATAGAAGTGCTCAGACATTTCAGAGCCACTCTGAGCAAGTTCAGACCCCCATTCTCAGGGTGTCAGTTTGATTGCTTTTCCTTTGTATTAAGATTCTGAACATATATTAGCAGATCAGTTCTTTAATATTCACACCCCAACTTGGTGTTCTGGGGGATGATTTAAATTATGCAGGAAGAGTGGAGGAAGCTAAACACATTTATGTTATGTAACTTTTTTTCAAAGAGGATTAGCTGTACTGTGGATGCACAGCTGTTCTTTCCACAAGTCTCTTCACAGCAAGCTGTGGACAATGGCAGGAACAGAAAGCTTAAGACTAATTTCATCACTCCTCTCTTCCTGGCTGAAAATTGCTCTGCATATTCTTGCATTGATCAGGAAATATGTTCAGCTGAAAAGAAGAGACTGTCAGACCTAAATGATACCTTCTTTCTCTATGTGTTCAATCCAGTCCTCTTCTCCCATAATCCTTTGTAGTTAGTGCATATAGTCTCTTCCTTCTTCTCAGTTCTCTTGTAAAGACCTCTCAATATTTTGTTTGTTTTCTCCTTTGCAGAGAATACATATGCCATGCTACTATGAAGTTACAGAGCATGTTACACATCCAGTGTTAATGCTGAACATTGAACAAATAGTTTTATACTTGTTTCCTTACTGACCTCCTCCAACCAACTACTTAAACCTTAGATCTCTAAAGTTAAGATCGCCCTATGGAAGCTGCACCTAAATTTTGGTAATCCTATAATCCAATCAGGACTACCTAGCCACAAAGATGAAGGAAATTAAGCAAAAGACCCAGTTCAGTAAAAAGATATTTGAACATGAGCTTTATATGAAATATGAACAAAAATAAATAAGCAATGAAAGATACTATTTTTCCATTGTAGATATTAGGAACTCTTTTGTCATTGACAGAGATAAACTTACCTGGAAAGGACTGAATGGAGATAATTCATGAATGCAGCATTTGTTCAGTAAGCAATGATTCAGTGCCAATGATTGCCAGAGCAATGCCAATTAAGCAGTTAACAAAATAGAGGGCATTGCCATCTTGAATAATCAATATGCTAGTGGTAATGGATTTTATATATAGTTAAGTACCTAAAATGAGTACTGTATAGGAAAATAAAGTAAATTAAGGAGATCGAGAATGACTTAGAGAAGACTCGTTTCTTTCTTTTAGAGTGGTTAGGTAAGACTCCTGTAATGATTAGTGAGACATAAACAATACATAGGAATGAAGCATTTGGACATATGGTAATATATTTTCACATGAGAAATCAAATTCAATGGCTTAGTGTAGGATAGTGAGCAGAGTGCTCAAAGTGGGTGGACTAGAAGCATTCAAGAACAGAGTAACAGGTAAAGAACAGAAGATCAACGGGGCCAGAGTAGTTTATGAAGCCTTGTCAGACATGTTAAAAATAATGAATTGATTGTAAAAGACATGAAAGGTCTTGGGGTTTCATGAGACGGCATAATATTTTAAAGTTTGCATTTTTAAGGATCACATTGACTACCATATAAAGAGCAGACTGTAGTGGAGTTAGAATGAAGATTTCAGGCCAACAGAGAAGTGATTGCAGGGGTCCAAGAGACAATGAGTCTGGCCTGCATCTGCGGTGAAGCTGGTGAGAGGTGGTTGGAGTATACTATGTCAATTGTAAGACTGATGTTAGAGGAGACAGGATGTTCTAATGGATGGATAATGGATGCAATTTCAAAAGAGAACTTGAAGGTGACTTCTTGGGTTTGGTTATGAGCTTAGATAGAATTTTTATGAACCAAGATTGAGTGCCCCAAAGAAGAAGCCAGTCTGGGTTCGAGTTATGCTTGTCAACTATAATTTTCTTTCTTATCTCATTTATTGTCTCCTCAGCATTTGAAACTGCTGACTCCTTCTTCCTGATGAGTCTCTTATACAATTTCCATCTATAAGCTGTGTTCTTTTTTATCTGTCACTTCTCTAGCCATGTCTGCTAGTTCTACGCCACAGATCATCCTCTTTCTACTGTTGACAAGGATTCTTATTGAGATTCCCTTAGTTTTCAGTGAAGTTGAAACTCATGTGACTGTCATGATTCTCCTGACAGCTATGTATTTCTGCCTCCAATCCTCTGTACCTCTTGTGGGTGTGTGTGCATGTGTGTGTGTGGGTACACATGTATGTACCTGGGCAAGTGCATGGGGGAACCAGAGGACAAGCTCCAGTGTTGTTCCTCAGATGCAGTCCACCTGATTTATTTGTTTGTTAGTGTTATTTTTGTTTCAACCTGTCGGGTGTGGTGTCTTTGAGTCATGCGTGACCACCTTCCACATGCTGTCCTTCCTTTCTTGGCTCAGCTCCAGGACTTGCCTCCTGCCTGTAGGCTGGCAGTCTCTGGGCTCTGCTCACACAAGAAAGGGGGAGGGAATATCGCTTGAGAACACTCATAGGAAAAATAAGCAGACTCACACACACATGCGTGGAGAACTGGGGAGGATAGGAACTCCATTTATTTTCTGTCAGTGAAGTCTATATTTTCAAGACTACTGTGCTTTGGGCAAGGAAGTGGGAAGCAGGCAGAAGGGAGGGGTGAGCCAACCTGGTTCTAATTGGGGGGCTGCAGAACTCCAGTTTGTGCAACAGGTAACTAGAGGTGTGACATTCTGCTCAATGCCTCAAGGGAAAGGGGCCTGGAACTTTGCAGAGATAGAACGAAGCAAGAATCATTGTAATATCCTGAATCTCCCAGCTAACGATAACTCTGGAAGCCCACAGAGATATCAGATAACTGGAGATCCTCCAGGGACAAGTCTTACAATTTCTCAATTCAAGCCACACACAAAGTTCCATTCCCACATCAACCCAGGGTCTGGTATGCATGGAGCCTGTCAAGTTTACAGGCTGGCTGGCCAGTAAACCCCTAGGACCTACCTGTTTTCCTTACCCCACCACTGGGATTACAAGCACATGCTACAATGACTTACTTTCTAATGTGGGTTCTATGAACTGAATTCAGATGCCTAAAGATCTGTCTCCAATCCCTCGTTTTACCTTTCTTTATGAAGACCGACCAACCTCCCATTCAGTCACCCTGCTAAAGGGCTAAAATTATTCTAAGCTCATGGATTGTATTTTCTGAAAAAAAAAATACTTGAACCTCTACCTTGGGTAGTTGGAAAACATAAAGATCCCACTTCTTTAACATATTTGACATCTGTCTTTTTGCCTTTTATTCTGCTGATCAGTAATCTCCTTTCCAGTGTCACCAACCTCTCACATCCCTTCCATGGTGTTGTCAGAGTGAGATTTTTAAGACACAGATCTGAGCATGTCATTCCATTTCTCAAAATTATTGAATGACTCTTCACAGCTTCACGGATAGATTCTGGACTCCAGGTTCTTTGTGATCCATCATTTACAAACACAGGCCTTTCAGCAGTACTCTCAGCTGGTGTGAAAGGGACTGACACCCAGTATTTGTATCTAAACTCTTTTTCCCTCCTACAAAATTTGCCTTTTTGTGATTTGGCAAAGAACTAGGCGATGATTCTCCTCTTCACACCTGAATAACAAGTGTTGGACTTGTATCTTTAAATCTCATTAACATAATGTCACAACACATATGTTCTTATGGCAGTGGAAGACGAGGGCACAGCCTCGCTCGGTTGCCTATTAAATTCTCCCTGAGGAGTGTCAATCCTTTGCTTCTGATAGTTCTGCCTTTAAAATGACCTACCACTTATTTTCAGACTCTGTAATTACTGTATGTGGGTGGAAGGCATGTAGTCATATTTTAGAGTAATATAAAATTAAAGGGGGAAAATGTGAATTCCACAAATAAAAATATTACTAAGGAATTGAAAACAAAAAAACAAATAAACAAACAAACAAACAAAAAAAAACCAGACTTAAAACCAGGTTAGCACATTTTGGGAGATTTCTGGAGGAAATCAAGGCTTTCTAAGCCCAGGTCTAAGTAATCTTAATTCATTTCTCTCAATTCTCTGCAGAAGCAGAGGACTGTCATTTACTATAGCCATTTATCATTCTCACTTCAGCCATTCTTGATTGCAAGAAAGAGACGCCAAAGTTATGAATCATCAACATGGAAAATTCAATATTATCCTCTTTCATTTACAACCCATAATTCACCATTAAAGTGTGAAAAATAATAGCAAATCCGGATGATAGTTATCAACCAACTAGCATATAAATGCAAGATTACATGCAATACATTTATTTATTTTTATCCAATACCAATGCTTCCCCACCAATATGATAAAGTCAAATTTTTCATTTTATGAGAACTACTCTAATTAAGTCAAATAAAATTTTATCCCTGCCTTCCAAGAGCCAAGACCAATATTTCATGTGTTGTTTATCTATAGGTCATAGATATAACATAGACATAGTCTTTGAAGAAGTCTTAAAGATTACTTACCATGCGTGTGTGTGTGTGTGTGTGTGTGTGTGTGTGTGTATAGGACTAAGGACAATAAAGCTTTAAGCATTGTTTGTAAGGGATAAAATCACATAAACTTTAATTTTCCTTTACATCCTGCAAGTCTAATGAAACTTGAATTCCATTTTATCTCCCACTCTCAGTGATGAATGCCCGAGGCCAAACTTATCCTGCTGAATACTGTTTATCTCCGTGAGCAGAGGCCAAGATATGGCACTATTTTAAATGGATATTATGGGATGAATGGCAATGCTTGTGACCAAGGAATTACAATGGCCTTTTGCAGATGCCAAATGTCACTGTGTCCTCTAGGCTGTGCCTAACATCTGTGAGGGAAAGTGAGCATGTCATTTGAGGGTGTGGAGCCAGATCAAGCCCCTGCTCATCAAATGGCATGCCTGATGAACAATCCAGCCTCGTGATCTCAAAAAGATGAGTCTTTTGGAGTATTATCTGACCTTAATACGAAGAATGGAAAAGAGAAAGAACTGACCGGATGAGTAAGCTATAGAGAAAGAAGAACATTCTCAAAGGCCAGCAGTGTGCTCCAGGGAACAGGAGTTTGTTTTCAAGGTGGCCAGGGTTAATGCCAGCGATATTACTGATCATGTTCACTACCTTCTCAGTTGCTTTGTCCGGCTATAAAAGAAGATATTCATTTACTCCACAATATTGACTGACTAAATACTGTTAATGTGTTTTTGACTGAATCAGAAGCTATGTGAGGCTGTGAATATTCTGTGACAAATAACACAGAAAGCAGAGGCATAAGGGACCGTCACAGAGCACAACTATCAGATACATCACCATCCATGGAACACAGGCTCCATACTGTGTTTGGTAGCTCTGTTTTTTTTGTTTGTTTGTTTTGGTTTTGGTTTTTTGTTTTATTTA
Source organism: Rhizomys pruinosus (assembly GCA_009823505.1). NCBI lineage: Eukaryota > Metazoa > Chordata > Mammalia > Rodentia > Spalacidae > Rhizomys > Rhizomys pruinosus. The sequence continues at coordinate 810,284 of VZQC01009036.1, read as the reverse complement.
TTTATTTATTTATTTATTTATTTATTTTTTTTGGTCTTTTTGAGACAGGGTCTCCCTGTAGCCCCAGCTGTCCTGGAACTCACTCTGTAGACCAAGCTGGCCTTGAACTCACACAAAGATCTGCCTACCTCTGCCTCCCGAGTGTGCTAGAATTAAAGGCGTGCGCCCGGCTTTGTGTTGGTAGCTCTGTAGTTACATACCACATAAAGTGTTACAGATGCTCCCAGTTCTCAGACTAAAATCTGTCCGCTGCAGTTCAGTCCTTCAGCTCCGCCAGTGCCCTTCTCTTCTCATCCTCCACATTTCTTTCTTCTGGGGCTTTGCTTGTTTGTTTGTCTGTTTTCTGTCTTTTTGTGACAGGGTTTCCCTGTAGCCCCTGCTAGCCTGGAACTCTCCTCAGTCTCATATAGATCACTTGCCTCTGCCTCTGCCTCTGCCTCTGCCTCTGCCTCTGCCTCCTGATTGTTGGGAGTAAAGGCCTGTACCACCACAGGCTATTTCTGTCTTCTTGGTAGTTAAACCACTTCCCTGAAGATATTTCATGCTTCCCTCCTCTGAAGTTTACTCCCATAGCATTACAGGTTGGATTATTCACCCTCCAAATCTTTTCAAATCCTCATCTCCAGAATCTATGAATATGCCCTTGGTTGGGAACTGTTTCCGAAGGGTTATGGAGATAAAGTAAAGTCGTACATGATTAGAATTGGCCATAATGCAAGGATAAGAATTCTTTAAAAATGAGAAAAATTAACAGAGATTCATAGGGTGAATGTCATTTGACAAGGACAAGGGTTGGAGGTTTGTGTCTGCAACCCAGAGTCTACTAGCAGCTGCCAAATTCCAGGAACATCAAGAGAGAAACTTACCCTGGGAACCTCAGAACTGACTTGGCCTTGCCAACTCTAGATTTCAGATTTCTAGCTTCCTGAGCCTCCACACAGCAGACTACTCTTGCTTTATTCCATTCTTTTCTACTCTGTGTTTTTTTTTTTTTTTTAAATTAGGTTTATTGATGCTTTGTGCATTTCATACATTTTTCCAATTCAGTTCAGGCTTATTTCCCGTTCCCCCCCTTCCTTCCTCCCTCCCCCCCACCCCCACCCCATCCCAGATCATGCATCTGCCATACCTGTCCGCATCTCTCTCAGTTTTTTTTTTTCATTTTTAGCTATAATGATAATCCATGATACAAGCTTCCTTCATGCAAAACTATCTGCAGGCTGTGTGCCCAAACACCTACAGCCCCCCACCATCCAGTGGGGGGTGACGGTTGTTTGTTCAATCAATGTTGATCAAATGAGTGTCCAACACATGGCTGTAGTTTTCACCATTCCCCCAATCGCAGCCCCTTACTTCTACACCACGCCCCTCTTCCGCAGGTTGTTCCCCTAGCTTAGAAAGGGCCAAGGTGGTGAGAGGTAAAACAGTCCACTCTCTCGAGCTGTGACTTGGACTCTGGTCATTCTGGCTGTTTCCTTCATGGGCTGACAGTTGTCAGGAATAACCTTTCGATCCAACTAATGAGACAAGCAATTAGATATATAGGTATTTAAGCAGCCTAATAGTTATGGTAGTTTACTTTAGCATAGACACATGTTGGATATGTTAATCCTGAATTACAATTTCCCCCCTGTAAATATACAGGGTCTACTTGTGGCTTATAACATTGCCACGCACACGGGTGCACGACGCAGGCAGACAGTACATGATAACATACAGAAAAAAAAAAAAAAGTAAAAGTAAACAGGTGTAATTTAAACAACGTGGTTTACAAATCTGATAAAAATGGAATGCATCTGAATAAATGGGATATTCCTGTTGCCCACATTTGCTTTACAATAACATCTGTAGAGCAGCGAGCTTGGGATTGACACATCCAAAGTTCTCTATAATTTCTCTGTTTGTAACAGTATCACCTTGTAGCTTCCTCTTTAAGATGATTAACGTAAAAATTAGTTTGCTTCCCAATTAATCATATATGTCACCAAAACAACATGGGTGAATTGATGACATCGTGCCTTGACTCCACCCAATAGTCATGTATAAACAACTGTCTTCTGGAGACTCATAGGCTTAAAAAAAGGGGGGGGGGTAAGAAAGACATGAAACCTTTTCATCAAACCCTTGCAATTCAAATCTTAAAACTAACTATGGGAAAAGATTTGTTTGTTCCAACAGGACAAAACGTCACAAACTTAACGGCTGAGAAAGAAAAGATACAGGTTTGCATTGAGTAGGATGTACCAAAAAGAGACAACGGAAAGGCTGACCCGTCTGAACATTCAAAGGAAGAAAAGCCTCAGACTACTCTGTGTTTTATGTTAGTCTCAGGAAACTTAAACAAATGCCTTCTCTCATTTGAGCTGCATGTATCTCTTAGCTCTACCTGAAGAAAACTTACCTCTTCTCAAGACTCTGGTAACAATTTGCTATGTGTTAACTTTTAAGTCCTCTTTTCATGTTAATAACTACCAAAACTCCTAAAATTCATGTTGCACTTACACAATTAACTAATGTCATAGTCCCAGGAACCATCCGGGATTGGAAATGCAGGTGTTGTACAAGAAAACAATAGAGAAGACAAGCGAGGGAACTGGGAACCTACAAACATTTTGCATCTATAGAGAAATCATAGGTAGGGAGGCCCTCAGGTTCTACAGATCCAGGGTTGACACTCCCCCACATACTTGTGTCATCCTTTCTTAGCAAGAAGCTTGAGAGCCTTCTAACAAATTATGGCCACTTTGTAAATAGTCACGATACATTTTAATCATATGGATTTTTAACCTAGAGCTTCTTCCCAAATTCTAAAATACATTAAGAATCTCAGAGTCATGCGTTGTGCCATGCTTAACAAATACTGTGCAAGTGGTGAATGACTGAAGGGGGTTTGTGCTGAGCTGCAGTCCTGTTTGAATTGCCTATCCCTGTCTTCCCAAGTCATCTGAACAGGCTAGTGCTGGAGAATTCTTGCAACATAGAGTCCCATGACCACCCTATCTCAGCAGAAGACAAGAGGACATTACACACCTACAGAGAGAAATACATAATTCCTCCTCCCACCATCATATATCTGGGAAGTCTCAGAGCGTGGTGGATAGCAAAGAACAAGACATTCTGCACCTGAGAGATCCCCAAGTAAGTGACGTAGGAATGTGATTCCCGTGTACCCTGAGTAAAAAGATCTCGAAGTTCTAGAAGGATTCCCAACATTTTATTCTCTGTTATAGAACAGATGGGAAAGGATTAAGACTCAGCACAGCTCTGTGTTGCCATGTATCGCAAAAGGCACCTGCTAGTAACAATCTTGGCCCTGAATCAATCAATGCCTTTTTCCCAGAGGGAAGCAGTGAAGACTGAAGTTAATCTCTTCCCTCTTGTTCTCACTTTTAAAGTGTCCTAACTTTATCCATAGAATAGCTGAGATTTTACAAAGACACTCTGTCTGATTCCCATGTTTTGAATCATCACATTCTGATCCAACCCTTTGGCCTGAGGGGCCCCTAAACAAAATCAAATGGCGACACCCTAGAAGAACAGTATGCTTCCTCTCTTCCAGGGTCTAGTCCAATCTATATCCTTTATGCTGTGCCTCATGTATATCCTTACAATCTGCTGAAAGCTTGGTTTGGAGCTGTTCCCAGCACATGCTGATATCAATCTACACATTTGCAGTGTACTCTTCTCAGGCCCTGCTGGAGGATTATTAACGAGAACAGAGTGTTTGGATGATTGCCTAGGAAGAGGGAGCTTCATCCTCCGTTCACCACATCAAACCTTGGTTTGTCATGCTGTACCCTAATGACACTCAGAAGGCAAGTTCTTACTTTTTCCTAATAAAAACCACCAACTGCCTTCCTGTCAGGTAGAACTATGAAACAAGGGAGTTTATTTTGGATGGCAGTCCTGCACAAATCCTTCCTGTCAAGGACCACATTTGGCATGTGAGTTTAGCCTTGCTTCCTCCAGCCTGTCCTCTAGAGCTCTTAGCTTGACGTCATGCTGCAAGCAGCCTCTCTTCACTCTCAGCACAGAAGTTTTGAGCCCCCACTCTTACACTTACTTCCATTTGCTCCCCTGTTTGCAATTGCCTGCTGCTTTCTTTAGCCTTCTTCTGTGATTAGTACAAATGTTGCTGATGCCCTATCCAGGTCTTCTGGGACTCTCTTTTCTTTGATACCTTATTATATCCACCCCACAGTGTTGTATTTCAGCCCAGATTGTTCGCTTACAACTTTGGTTAGAGGATTCTCCTGATCTAATAAAGCCATCTTAAAGAGTTCTTGGGATTGTGATATATTCTGACCTTCTTCTCTTCCACTAAACTTGACTCAAGTTAGTATTGGTTCTGTAGCTCCTTTTAAGCTTCACAGTTACCACCTCCAACCCCAGAGAAGCATGCTGAGGTTAGACTTCATCTAAAGCAATAGTCCTGTAGAATAACTTTTCTTTTTCTTATCTGCTTTTCTACTTCCCTTCCCAGATTCTCCTACAAATCCATGTTCAGTTAATCATATGTACATCATTCCTATCTCAGACTCTGTTTCTAGGGAACAGAATCTGATATAATTATGTATAATAATTATAATAATTATATCATTTAATTATCTCAATTTAAGGGGTAAATGTTCTTATGCTAACTGGAGACACTGATGTTCAGAGATAGCAAATAATTGCCTGGCCATGCAACAGATACCTGCTTCCCACATGCCTAAATCTTAGTGATTAGATGAAATAATAAAATAATAATAATCGCAAATCTCCATGAATTTATCCAGTGATGTTGGCTTCCAAATGCAGGTATTGGTCCATTATACATTAATAGCACAACCCGAAAACAACCATGCCTTGGAAGCCAGGCAGGTTTTCTGCCCTGAATACTAATCATGAAGATCTCAATGGGTCATGACAACAATCAGGTATAAATGACTGAAATATGATGTCAAGTCTAGAAAAAGAATAAAATTAGGACTTGGACAGAAGGCAATGGTGACGTTCATCTGGGAACCACAGACTGAGAACGGCTTTGAGACTTCATGAGGCGAGACAGTAAAATAAAGCAGATTATCACACTATTGATTTAAGTAGACAGTGTTGTTTTAGAAATTACTAAGATCCAATTTGTTGTCCCTGTAGCAATCATGCCTAGGAGACTGACACATAGTAAGTGACAACAAAAAATTATGAAATAAGCCGTTGCATGAATGGGACCTGTACTATAGATTGAGGCTGAGATGTGGTCATAGGTTCAGGCAACAATAAAGCTATCAAAGCAAAGCTGAAGGACCCTAAAGCACAGGATCACTAGCCAAGCTGGCTCATTGCAGAGCTCTCTCATTTCCCAACATAGTGTCTGGGAAGGAGATGAAGCCAGGTCCACTGGGAGGGTTGGGCTGAAGAACGCTTCTGCCCAGGAGCCCAGACAAGGCAGCTACATGGGGCATCCCTACAGACAAAGCAGCTTACTTTCTGAAACTCTAATGGCCTATCAATTGAAATATATGAACTGGGTGAATTCTGAGACTGTTTGACTTCTCTGGGATGGGAGATAAGATACATACTCTTTGCTAAAAGAAAATTCAATGAGGATCCCTCAACTAGCTTCACTAAGGGCTCATTTGTATGCTAATTGCTTCTCTTGCTGTGAACTACTTTTAGCCATCTCTGTGAGCTTCCAACTCACACCAGCTCCTTGATTTAGTGAAAAATTGGATTAGTTGTCTCTCCTGCAAGTCACAGAACTCATAAACGCTCAACAGTGATCTTTGATGGGTCACTTACTTATTAGCCCCTACTAAAATTCTCTCTCTCTCTCTCTCTCTCTCTCTCTCTCTCTCTCTCTCTCTCCCAGCTCTACCTCTATCCTGCTATCCGCCGCTAGATTTTGAAATACTTACAGAGAAGTAAGTCACTTTCTCCTGAAATTGGTGTACTTAGAGACACATAAACTTTCACTGTTTATTGGATAAGTAACATAAAACTGTAAAGAATTGCAGATACATGGTAATAGGACAGAGCCAGGAAACATTTCCCCATCCATTTTCAATGTTGCATATGTCTTGGTTTTAGAAATATTGCTGCCTTTGAAGTAAAGAAAAAGGATATTGGAACTGGGTAATAGCAAAGTATAATGAGATGTGTATATGAAAAAGTCATAAAGAAATCTATTACATTGCATGCTAATAAAATTAAGTTAAAATTAACCTTGAAAATTCAGAATAAAGATAAAATGATTAAAAGTAGAGGCTATGACACTAATTTGAAGTCTAGACATGACTAGCCTACATTAAGAAATCTAGTTGTCTGATATGACAATTATTTCAAAATTTCAATTCTATCTAGCCTTAAGTATGCATGCACCTTGTAATAGCAGGTCCATATTTTCCAGTGAATATGCAATTATCTTGATGAAGATGGGTAAGGACACCATAAATCTTACCTTAGCCAACTCTTTTCCTCTTGCCTTGTGCCCAGTGTATTTCAATTGTCTTTGGAAAATCATTTCCAAATCAAAAGAATTCCCACACTAAAGTTGGTATCATGGGAAAATATTCTAAGTCTGGAAAACAGATGGGAGAGGAGATTTAGTCAAATTGTTTATGTTCTTAAGTAACTCATGTATGAACATATGAATCCCTTCTCGTGACCACAAAGGTAAAAGGTAACACCCCAAAGTTAACATGAAAGAATGTTTTTGTTTGTTTCTGCTGACAATCATATGATATTTGCCATATTATATACCCATAATTACATGCAGTACTTTCCTTCATCTTCACTCATTCCTTCCATGAAGACTTCATGTTACTCATGGAGGTTAAAGAATCTGCTTAACATTGTACTGGAGAGATGGCTCAGTGGTTAAGAGCACTTACTGCTCTTATAGAAGACCCAGGTTCAAACCCTAGAACCCACATGGCAGCTAACAACAGTCTGGAACTCCAGTTACAGGAGAATTTGATGCCTTCTTCTGACCTCTCTATGCATTACACAACGTGGGTGCTCTAACATACACATTGGCAATACAGACATACACGTAAAAAATGTTAATAACAAATAAGATATATATTTTAAAAAATCTGCTTAACAGGGCTTGAGACATGACTCCTCTTGCAAAAGGCAGGAGTTTGATTCTCAGTACTCACATACAGGTTAACAACTGTCCTCTCCATGGGGAGTTCAATACCCTCTTCTGACCTCCCAGGGCATTATACAACATGGGTGCACCTACATGCATGCAATAATACACATAAAGAAAAGAACCTGCTAAAGATCTAGCAGCAACGTGCAAGCAGGATTTGGACTGAAACTAAAACATTTCCTCAGAGACTGTGAAATGTTGATTTTGAGAGAAGAGGAAGAGTTAGAGTTAAAGGATAATTTAGTTTAAATGTTACAGAATGGTGGCTCCTGTTCTCCCTGAATGTATGGTCAGCTACTTACTGCCTCTTCACATACTTGCAGAGGTGCAATTACCTATATCTTTCTGAGATGGCCTGGAGAGAACAATGACTTGCTTATAGGAAGCTATAATGGGGAAGATCACTCTTTCTTTGAATCTATCTATCTATCTATCTATCTATCTATCTATCTATCTATCTATCATCTATCTATCTATCTATCATCTATCTATCTATCATCTATCTATCTATCTATCTATCTATCTATCTATCTATCTATCTAATCTATCTCTCATCTGTAAGGTTATGGCTGGCGTGCTCCCCTCGGAATGAAAGGCCACGAGGTCTAAGTTCTTTTTTCTTTTGGTCTTTTGAGACAAGGTCTCCCTTCAGCCCCAGCTGTCCTGGAACTCACTCTGTAGACCAGGCTGACCTTGAACTCACAAAGATCTGCCTGCCTCTGCCTAGGATTAGAGGCGTGCGTCACCACGCCCGTGAGGTCTAAGTTCTTTGGAGCAAAGTTTAATTCAGGGTAGCCGGGGCTAGGCTTAGGGGAGAGAGAGCCAAGCACAGAATGGTGTCTGGCTTGGGAATTTAAAGGTGAAGGTGGGAGTGGGATTCAGTGAGAGTGGGGTGGGTAGGAATCTGGAATTTGGCTTCTGAGGCGGAAGATTCCCGAGTAATCGGTGGTGGCCTGCTTTAGCATAGCCAAAGGCTATGCCTGGTAGAGCAGGTTCTTGGACCTCCAGTCTTAGGTGTCTCTGCATTCCAATGGGCTTCTGGATCTCACAACCTGACATCATCTATCTATCATCTATCTTTCTTTCTTCTTTCTTTCTTTAGTCTTCTTTCTGATTTTTCTTTATTTTCTTGTAGACATTAGAGATCAACATTTAAAAAAATTGTTTATTATTTTCATTTTCTGTTTATTGCCTGCACCCGTGTAAGTGTACCTGTGTCATGTAATACACACTGAGGTCAGAAGAGGGTGTTGGATCCCATGGAAGGGGAGTTACAAACAAGCTGTTAGCTGTAGGTAGGTGCTGGACAATGAGCCCAGGGCCTCTGTCAGAGCAGCCAGTGTTGTTAACAGCTGAACCATCTCTCCAGGCCCTAGGAACTCAATGTTTTATAGGACAGACAGAATTCCTCAACAAAATCCTCTATATTTCATGTAAAATTTATGTTTTACATATTGAGGCATATACATAGTAGTAAGTATGGTTCCCCCAAATGAAATGGGTGAATAATTGTAGCTCAAATAATTTCTAGTGAGCATTTCTACTTGATCTATAGCGAGTTTGCAAGAATCCAGTACTAAGATATAGCCAACCTTTTAGTACTAAAAAAAAAAAAAAATAGTGCTTCAGTTATATTAATACTAAGATAACATGCTACCAGGCTGAATTTTTAATGGTCTTGTAACCTGTTCATTCCTGTAGGAGTTCAACACACATTTGTGCTTGCTTTCAATATGGGAAGGCTTCCTGCACATTCCAGGGGAGGGGCAGTGTCCACTGTCCACAGGCAGACATGATCTGTCTTCTAATGGTAGGACTGTGTAGCAGGAGTGCTCAAGGGATGGTGTATCAGAGGGTGACAAGTTGCAAGGAGGCCAGCAAGCATCATTTAGCAGAAAACATGCTCAAAGGCAGAAATAGCTTGCTTATTAGAGGATCTGAATGAGTTGCAAAGAAAATAGTAGATGGACATTGTATCTGAGAAGGAAGTTGAGGTTATATCATGTTTACATTGCTAATCAGAATAAGGGACTTGGTGAAAAGCCCTGTGTACATTTCATGTGATGTGCATGTATGTTTTTATAAGCTTTGGGCCAAAAATAAAAATCCCTTTCCCATCATTTGAAATCCACAAAGATTTACAAGGACTAACGCCACAAATGCCTATCTATTATTTCTCATGAACAAAAGGTAGCATTAAGAATAACCTGATTTGCCTGGTGTGGTGGCACACGCCTTTAATCTTAGCACTCGGGAGGCAGAGGCAGGCAGATCTTTGTGAGTTCAAGGCCAGCCTGGTCTACAGGGTGAGTTCCAGGACAGGTGGGACTACAGGGAGACCCTGTCTTGAAAAGACAAAAACAAACAAACAAACAAAAAAACCCAAAAAAACGAATAACCTGATTTAATTTGTTTTTCCTCATGCTGTCATAATGGGCACCTCTTTCTCAGTCCTGTCTACCCATAATCCCTCATCTGGATCCTGTGGTTTTCTTTAATATGCTTATCATCATCTTTTTAGAGCATAAATAAAAATTCCTGAACATTTTCAATATTTGTTGATCATTTAAAAATATTTACATATTTAACATTATATAAATTATTTCATGAGGATATTTTCAATATTAGATTTGTGAAATTTATCCATGTTGAGACAATAGGTACATAATCAATATGGATATACACAATATTTTCCTCATATTCTATTGCCTGTTGATAGCATACTTCTTTTCAAATTGCTCATTATCACAAAACACTGGTACAATGAGCATGAGAGTATGTCTTGGTGTTTGAGAGGTGGTTCAAAGCAGTGATTTTTAATATTTTCTAGTATATTATGTATACAACATGCATTAATATGCTAATTAGATGTGCCTATTCAAAGCAGGGCCACCTGCAGTGAGGACAGGGGACTCAGTCAGTAAATCATTAATTTTGTGTCATAATTTCTTTTCTGCCCAACTTTCCAGTGACACAGAAATTTAGTAAAAATTTGTAGGATTGTGAGGTGATCAAATCCATTTCATCAGGTTTGCTTCTCATCTATGAGCTTATGACATTAGATTGCTTGACATTTTGAGTTTTTATATATTCTTGGTGTGTTACTCCATTTTCTCTGGGCTGTGTGGATCCACTTGTCATTGAGATTTTGTTAAGCAGAGAAACATAAAATATGAATATCTTCAATGATTATCCTGGAAGGCAGATGAAGAATGAAATAGAATAACAGAAGAAGCTAAGATAGTGATAGATTTAGTCCTAACTTTGAATAAGATGGTTTTCTCAAAGATAGAGAAAACATCAGGTCTTTGATCTCCCTAATGTATGTTGAGTTATCAGGATTTTATGCTTAACTGAATATTAATGTGAAAAAGTAATTTTCAGTTCAAACTTTGATCAGAAGAATAACAGTGTCCATGTCTTCTCACATATATGTACAATAAATTATAGTTCCCCCAAATAGCTATATTGATTTTTTTTTCATCTTTTTCCAGAAGCTTGGCCATTGCACTGAGAATAGTCTATGGTTCACTCCCTGGAACCTACTCTTATCCCTGAGGCTTCTGTAATTAACAGAGTGTTGGCAAAGGTTTTATAATGATGTTGTTTAACCAGGCATGGTGGTGCATCCCTTTATTTCCTCCACAAGGGAGTCACAGGCAGGCAGATCTCTGTGAGTTCAAAGCCAGCCTGGATAACATTATGAGTTCTAGCACAGCCAGCTTTGCTTATTGATATTCCATCTAAAAAACAAGGAAGAAATCCTATCTAACTCTTGAGGTTAGTGCTGAGTTTTGACCATATTTGATATACAGCTTCTCCCTGCTGAATCTGGTTGATCCCATAAGAACCAGTCACTATGCGGGAAAGATGCCTAGTTCACAGAGAAATCCTCCTGGAGAAGAACTTGGGCTTCTACCACTTAGGGTTGGATGCTAAGCTTAGCTGGTAGTTCTACCAGCTGGCCAAATAAATGATCCACACCGAAAATGGGCCATGCAGCCTTTGATTGCTTGCCTACCTGCTGCTTCTTGAAGCAGAGACAAACCTTTCTAGCCAACCTCTTCACAACTTAAAGATTAATAAAAATTTATAGAAAGATTTGCAAATAATTTCAGTCTTAACTCATCAACTCTTTTAGTTGCTTTGATGTAGTTGTAGACCACCAGAACAGATATATGGAGAAACATCTTGTCAAAAGGGGATAGGGTACAAAAAGATCTTTCATTGGACTGTATTAACTTTTAGGACTCAGTAGTTATTCTATCAATCAATCAATCAATCTAGCTAGCTAGCTATCATCTATCAATCTATCAATCATCAATCTATCTACCATCTATCTATCTATATATCTATATATCTATCATCTACCTGTGTGTTTAATATTTTTACTTATTTTTGAGTTCCTACATTATTATTTTCTTTTATTTTCATATGTGTATGAATGTACTGTCTGCATGTATGTCTGTGCACCCATGTCGTGCAATGCTGCGGAGGTCAGAAGAGGGTGTCGGATTCCCCTGGAACTGGAGCTGAAGACTGTTTTCAGCTGCCATGTGGGTGCTAGGGATTGAACCTGGGTCCTCTGTAAGAGCAGTCGACGCTCTTAACCACTAGGCCATCTCTCCAGTCCCGAGTTCGTACATTATACAATGTATTTTGATCATATTTCCGTTAATGACCCCCTCACTCCCTCCAAACCACTCAACACACTCCCTTCCAAGTTTCATACCCTCTTACTTTTTTAACAACCAAATGGGTTCAAGTATTTCTATCCATATGCATATAGTCATGGGCACATTCACTGGAGTGTGGACAACTTACCAGTGAACACACTACCCAAGAGCAATGAGTGTCCTTACCTGAGGAACCATCAATTTCCTCCCAGACCCTCAGCCAGGGGTGAGGTCTTGTGAGCTGTTCACCTATGCTGGAATTTTTTTCCTGTCTCCATGTTCCTGCCTTGAGCTCCTTCTTTGATTTCCCTTAATGAATTGTGACCTGGAAGATTAAGATGAAATAAAACCTGTCTTCCCCAAGTTACTTTTGAATGTGTTTATGACAGCAATAGAAAGCAAGCCAGAGCACTAACACAGAGCAGTATTTATTTTCTTTAAATGTCACTCTTTATGGTAAGAAGAAATCAAGATAACATTCTTAGCTCTGGGCGGAAGTTCAAAGTGTTACATGGAACACTACTATTTAACTTAGAAAAAGTGAAAGCCTGACATTTGATCATGACTCTGGGTAAATACCAATAATTTGGGAATAACCCTAGAATACTTTTTTTTTTTTTTTTTTTTTTTTTTTTTGGTCTTTTTGAGACAGGGTCTCCCTGTAGCCCCAGCTGTCCTGGAACTCACTCTGTAGACCAGGCTGGCCTTGAATTCACAGAGATCTGCCTGCCTCTGCCTCCCAAGTGCTGGGATTAAAGGCATGCACCACCATGCCTGGACAACCCTAGAATACTTTTGATAAGGACAGATTTTATTTAGAGCAGGGTCCAGAAAGAAATGGTTGAACATTGACTTCTACAGAGGTGAGTGAGCTTTTTTTTTATTGAAGTTTTGTGCATCTCATCCAACATTTCTTAGTCAAATTTAGACCCATTTCCCCTTCCATGCCCTCCACCCTGCCAGACCTCATGCATTCTGCCATACATGTCTTGCATCTTTTTCTCAGTCTTTTTAAAATTTTTTGATACAGAAGTTTACTGCTTGGGGCAGAAGTTTACTCTTTCAATCAGTTCTTTGAACCAAACTTTTGTTATTGTTGTTCCCTCCTATTTGTATTGCTCAAAAATTTGCATATATACACGCCACATCTATACCAAAATTATGGCATCTGAAAATAACTTATAGGTTAACTCCAAAATATGTTTAGGGATTCATATTATAACAGTAGAGTTGTATGCAGGTAAAAAAAAAAAAAAGAGAAATATTTCTTAACATTCTCACATTACATAGCAAGTTGATGTATTTTTAATGTACTTTTTATAATAACATCAGGTATTATATTTTCTAAAAAAGAAAGAGAAAGAAAAATTACTCAGTTTGCCTTACAAATAAGGATTTAGTGCTAGGATCCACAAATGAGGGACACCATAAGTTGTTTGGTTTTTCTGGGACTGTGTTGCTTCACTTAGCATAATAGCTTCTAGCTCCATCCATTTACCTGAAAATTTCATGATGTCATCTATGCTTTTGCATAGAATTCCACTGTGAAGATGTACCACATTTTCTTTATCCACTTGTCACTTGAAAGACACTTGGGTTGCTTCCAACTCTTCGCTACTATGAATAGAGCTGCAGTAAACATGGTTGTGCGTGTATCACTGCAATAAGATGAGTCTTGTGGGTATATACCCAGGAGTGGTAATGACAGGGTCAGTGGTAGGTTCATTTTGAGTGCACGACACGAGTGCACAGACTTGCATGCAGACAGTACATTCATATGCATACATAAATAAATAAAATTAATTTAAAAAAATTAAAAAAAGAGTTCTCCACACCGCTTTCCAATAGGGGTTACAGGAGTTTGCATTCCCAGTAGCAATGGATGAGTGTTCATCTTTCCCCAGAACTGCTTCAGCTATGCTGGAATTTTTAACTGGCTTGATCTGGTCTAGGTCTTGTGCAGGTAACCATAGTTTCTCTGAGTTCATGTGAGTCCAAGGGCAGCAGTTCACAGCACTATTGTGACTTCTTCCATTCATATTATTTCTATCACAGTAAACATTCTTTGAGTGATTTTAAATGAATTAGCTAAGCACATCTGGAATTCTATAGGGGATCACAGGTGCCAATGGACATTCAGAATTATTGGCAGAAACATGATAATAAATAACAAAAAATAGTCAGTGCTAGATAATTTTATCAAGAGAATATGTTAACAAAAATGGAAATAATGCGAGTTCTCACATCTAATTTTTCATACATGAAGTCATTGATTTTCTAGTAATGCAACAAATATTTCAGGACCTCTTGAATATATTTAGTATATTAATTACTATTAATGTATCATTTATCCAACTGTATTTTAAGCATGTTTGTGCTTGCTTAGAATTTATGTTTGTCAGTGCTGTTTAACACGTTAATTTCACTTAAAACTCTTTTTACAGTCTTTCGTCAGTAATCATTCTGATTTACTGTTTGCTTACCACATCTATACAGAAGAGTCTGTATTTTATTTTTTGTCGAAGTAGTCTTCTTAACTTCTCCCTATTAAGGATTTCTTTGTTGAATTTAGATAAAAGGTCTCTTGGATGGACCCACTGACCTGATTATAACTTGCCATGTTTGAATGGTATTAATCAACCTGGTGGGTGTCAGGTAAGATGTTTCAAAGATGAAAAGAGAATTCACAGACCTTTTGGTGAAGAAGCAACATGACTGAGGCAGGAAATCAGAGCAGCTCTACTTTGAACTGTTTCAGGAATTGACATTTGTCACAAGCATCCTACTTAAAGAACATGAAGATCACTGACTTTGTTCAGTAATCCCCCCTTTAATTCATAGTTGTGAATTCAGTTCCACTTAGGAATGAATACAATAGCAGAAGGTGATCAAGCTGTTCAGCATTCCTTAAGACTGCTCCTGTCCTCCCAATCTGAAGCCACTTTTATTTTTGAGTTATTAGTATCCTTTGATTGCATGTTATGCTGAATATAGTTCACAAAGTAAATCAGTACATCTTCATATTTTACAGAGCTAATGCTTCTTTTAGGGATAACTATTAGAACTAATAAGTGAAGTTACATCTTGTTATAGTTAAAAACCTAGAAATTATTGGGTAAAAGAATTGTTTTATCTTCTCACATTTGTCCTAACACACAAGCCCACTAAACTCCATAGTTTGAAAATTTAAGTAGATAAAATTCAAGCCCAATTCTTTAGCTCTTAAAATGGCCTTTATATTTAGTTAGCATTCACTTTCCATCAAACTATTCTTCATCTACACTGTCTCATTAAATACCCAAAGTTAGTCTGTAAGATGAAAAGTAGTCATGCTTTGTTTTTTTCAAATGTAAGACCTAACTGGCAGTAAATAAGTAGAGGTCTTCTTGGCTTCAGAGCTCTTCTCACCTCTAGTAAGAGAAGACCTAGGGGCTAGAGAGTAACAGTAGTTAAGAGCACATACTACTTTTGCACAGGACCAAGTTAGCTAGTTCACTACTGCCTGTACCTCCAGTTCCAGGAGCTCCAATGCCCTCTTCCAGGCATCAGGGACACCTGCATTCACATGCACATACCCGCTCATAGACACGCTTTCATAGTCATAATTAAAATAAATCTCAAAAAGAAAACCCAGGCTTAAACATTAGCCCCACTTGGCTCCAAATGCAGAGATCTAACCATTATTATTCCTCTGTATTACACCATCCCCTTTGCTTGAGCATGGTCATAATGAAGAAGTCATGTTATTTCTTTCCTGGAAAGGCTATAGGCCATAAATAGGTGTTTCTGCTGTTTAACAAATACTGATATTCAAACTTCCACTCTTCTCTCTACCTCTAATAGATTTCTGTCCAGAAGAGAAATTGCACATTTCACTTGCACCACTATGCCTGACTACACTGGCCAGTAGAGAAAGAAAGGAAAGCTCATTGGGAACACAGTTTAAAATTTTAGCCTCTAGCCAATTAGATTTGGGATATACAGGCACATGGCTGCCTCTGTTGCACAGTATTTCCAGGCAGGTGAGGTGTAGCTGGTGCTGACGGTGGAGTCTTGCTTGACTCAGGGAGACCCATATTTGCTTTATTGGTTTAGTGGCCTTTGGTAACACTCTCTGGCATTCCAGAGGCCATCTGTACACTTGCATGTGTGGTCTCAATACATCCCTCCCATGTTAACGTCAGGTCTTCGGCAGCAGGGTCTTATTGCCTCTCCTCCTGTAGGTATCCCAACTTAGAGGCAAGGAGCCCTTACCTTTTGTGGGGCCTTGGATCCCCTGGCCAACATCCACCTGGTAGAACAATCCATTGCTGATGTCAGAGCTCCTGTATTAATATATTTTGCCTGAGTGCATAGCCCTAGGACTTTAGTATTATATTTGGTTCTGAACAGAGAGNCATCCACCTGTGCCCCTTTTCTAAGCCTAGGGAACAACCTGCGGAAGAGGGGGCGTGGTAGAATGTAAGGGCTGCGATTGGGGTGAATGGTGAAACTACAGCAATGTAGTCTGGACACTCATTTGATCAACTTGATTGAACAAACAACCTGTCACCCCCCACTGGATGGTGGGGCTGTAGGTGTTTGGTCACAACAGCCTGCAGATAGGTTTTGCATGAAGGATGCTTGTACTCATGGATTATCACTTATAGCTAAAAATGAAAAAAAAAACTGAGAGAAAGATGCAGGACAGTTATGGCAGAATGCATGATCTGGGATGGGGTGGGGGTGGGGGGGGAGGGAAAGGGAAATAAGCCTGAACTGAATTGGAAAAAATGTATGAAATGCACAAAGCATCAATAAAAAACTAATTTAAAAAAATTTAGCCTCTAATTTTGCTTGTTCAATAATAAAGCTTAATCTTCTGTGGGTGTATGTTTACATACACATGTGTGCTTATGCATTTCAATTGATTCAAAATATAAAGAAAAGGAAAGGAAATACCAGTTCTAAAGTAAAGAACTGAGTGGTCATTACTCTCTGTTTCTGGAGGGAATTTATTTAGATTGTCCATGAAATGGCAATGTTGATAACTATTGGATTCCTATAGAGACTCCAATAATCACAGATTAGTAGTTGCAAAAGTGTCAGCTAAGATCAAGAGTTTCTTGACTTAAGTGATGAGTTTTTTAATCTATGTCTACTGACTGTCTCTGGATTTGATGTAATGGCCTGAAATTTACTGAAGTCATTTTCCTAACAAAGCTGGGAACATTAGAAGAGAGCATCAGGGATTGGATAAGGGGTCCAAAAAAGACCATCATAACTCATTTTAATTTTCATAAAATGGGTGATTTCCTTCAAACCCAACATAATTCATTCTAAGGTTCCTGAGCCTGAACAAATGTGCATGAACATGCCACAGTAAGCATCCATCTGGCAAGAGAAAGGATGAGGAGCAAGTGAAATTAGACCATGGCTCTCTGATTTCCCCTAAAAGCTGCCAATGAATGAGAGCATCAGCTGCACCATATTGGGCTTGTCAAGCCTCCTTCCTTAACTGAATACTCTACATGCAGGCTGCAAGGCACATCCTGTGAATAGGGATGACTCAGTCTCAACAGGTGTCCAATGGCTTTGCCAACCTACCGCCTGTTGTGAGGGACTCTAGCAGCAGCACATTCTTGGTGGCATGCAAAAACTGCTAAATAGCAGGCTTGTGTCTCCTCATGGGGGCAGGGATTGGTCTGGAGGCAGGTGCAAACGCTAGATGCAAATGCATAAGTGCATATTCTCAGTCAGTGGGATGGCCTGCCAGCTGGTGCATCAGCAGCCTTTTGGTCTCCATTTGGCATTTCTCTCAGTCAACATTAACAGTCAGTGAAACCACTTATAGTAACACCTTATCCATGTTCCAGGTTTTAAGACACTTCTGTATTTATTACCTTATGATCAAGCTTTCATGATACAAAAGCAATGATGTATAAAGTATTTACCATGATAACAAAGTAAAGCTCAGAGAAGGAATCATCAAAGTCACATAATTTGCTCAAAAAGGAGCCAGGCAGAATCTAGGTCTGTGACTTATCAACAATGTGCTATTTCCAACATTCTGTATTACTGGAATGTACGTGACTCCTCATAGACTCTTAAGAGCTGAAATACATTGTTCTGAAATAGAAATAGATGGCAGTAAGTTCATTCATTTAATTTTTTTTTCTAATCTCTGCTTCATTATTCATTCCATGTAAGTGAAGACAGAGGAATACCGAGGCCCCCCACTCATGCACATAGATTATTGTCCTACCTATTTGTGATCTGTGTGCAGTTTTCAACCAGCACTTGATAGAATAATGCCAAGACTATATGTATTAATATGGCTATCTGTTTAGGCCTCAGCCTCAACTATAAGATATGACCCTGTGATTTGACATTGAAAATATATCCCAATAGAGATTCTAGAGAGCTTTGATAACTCCCTAATTGCTAGAGTCCCAGAATCTTTGTATCCTTGAAGATTTCTGGACTTTCATCCTTACTTCCATATTCCTAGCTACAGTTACTTGCAGATTAAAGTGTTCATCTCTATGTTCAAGATCAAGATTCAGTTCCATTTCTAACATAAAGGAGAAATGACATGAAAAGCACATCTCCCTCTCATATCTCGTATCTCATGTCCTGGGGGTTACTCACAGTATGTCTTCCACCCTGTTGATCTTCACATGGTTGTCTCTATCTATAGAAGACACAGAATTTACTCAAATATCCACATAATGCTGGAAATTTTTATGATGGAGAGAGTTTAGGAGTTGGAATTTCAGTAGATAATCAGTGGTAGTGGTACAATCAGCTGATGCCTGTTCAGGATCTGAGAACCGAAAATATAACACTGCAAAACATAGACAAGACAGTGTCAGGTTTTACTCTCTTGTTGGAGAAACTCATTGTGAAGTCTGTTTTATGGATGCCATGGGAAATGAAAGAACATGTTTATGCTCACACAGAAGAGAGCCCCAAAGGAGGTTTCTACCAAATGCTTACTATTATGGCGTAGAATATGTAGCTTTAAGCATTAACAATCTTCACATCAATTTATAGAAATAAGTGCAGTGACAGAAGAGGAGAAGCAATGTGTCTTCTCAGGCTCCTCTGTTGGTCATTTCTCACCATAGTGACAGCTTTTGACACCATCACTGAATTTCAACAGAGCTCAGTGGGTGAATCGATATCTGAGGGCAAGCCTGCCTCCATCAATTGTCTTTCATTATATCAATTATCCAGTGATGGTCAGGGATGGGCCCGGTGGTTTGACCCTGTGGAAATCAGGGGAAGAGGTTATTTGTGATCACTTAAGCATTCGAGCATTATCCAAAGCATGAGAAATGCGTACACATCGGGGACAGAGAGAAGCATAAGCAGTTTGTGAAGACGGCTTGTAAGATCAACAAATCCCCAAACTGTCTACTACTTTTCATTTTTTTCAGCTCTTATGAAACATGGCTTTGATATTATTTTCTGCTCTTCTGGGATCCATAGATATTAAAAATATAGGTAGCATTGATAACAGACAAAATAGGCTTTTTTTTCTGGTGACTGTAGGGATGAGGCTCTCACCTTGATATTGGGAAGCTGCTCCTCGGTCCATGCTTGCTTCCCAGGGCCTGACTAAAAGACTTGATTCTCAGTAAAACTGGGGCATATTACAAAGTAATCAATGTATTGAAATTGAAAAGAGATAGAATAACAATTACTCTCACCTAACTGAGTCTTGATAGTCTGCATTGCATTTTAGATGTCATTTTTGTTTGGCTATCATTTAATAAATGTCATAATCCTAATCTTAGGGATAGGGAAATGGAGCACTAGCATCCTTTCTTAAACCCTCATAATTTGCACAAATTACTATCATTTCCCAAGGTTTCACCATGTGCTGGATAGCTTTAGTGTCAACTTGACACACCTGGGTTGAGGGAGCCTCAATTGGGGAATTGGCTCCATTGGACTGGCCTGTGGCCATGTCTGTGGAGTATTGTCTTGATTGTTGAGCAATGTGGGAGGGCCCAGCCCATTATGGGTGGTGCCACCCTGGGCAGGTTGTTGTGTACTGTGTAAGAGGTCAGGCTGGGTATGGGCCAGTGGAGCAAGCCAGTGAACAGCATTCCTCCATGGCCTGTGCTTCAGCTCCTGCCTCTAGGTTCCTGCCTTGAGGTCTTGCCTTGGGCTCCCTGAGAACTGTGACCCAGGAGATGTAAGCTGAATAAACCTTTTCCACCCCAAGTTGATGTTGGTCAGAGTGTTTTGTCACAGCAATAGAAGACAAACTAGGACACACCAGAACAAGCATAGAGTCTCATTTGGATGACTTGGGAAAAACAATTGAGCAAGGAAATTATATTATTAGACCAGGGACAATAATAAATCTACAGAATACAAAGAAAAGGAATGATATAAATACAATAGAAACAGAATATCTTTAAGATGTTTAAAAATGGAAATGGTACATGGTAAAGAGTTAAAATGTATCACAGGAGGTAAGTGTTTAGCTGACAATGTTTCCAGGCAGGGTGTTTGCAATGTAAATTGCAGATATGTAATTTACCAATTACACAATATTCTATTTATATTGTTAGAGTACCAACAAATCTAGCTAGTCATAATGCTAGCTTCTCTCTCCTTCTTAGCATGATTGTATCTATTCACTTAAATTCATAAAACCCTATTAATCATTATCATGTGCTAGGATACATAAGATTTGACCTCTGACTTTCAGGGGCTTCCAGTAATATCATATATTATAATTCAGCTTTGAAGTACTGATGTTAGATTATTATTCTACCTGTTCTAATGATATTTGGCCCTAGTTAATGCTACTTAAGGGACTGAGGTGAGAATATTATTTGAACTAAGAGTTTAGGGGCAGCCCAGGAAGCACATGGAGATCCTGTTTGAAAAATAATTGTATTGGAATGGTTACTTTATTTTTTATCATTTAGATCATCGTTATTCATCACAATGATAATAGAACATAAAGATAATTACAATGAATACACGCATGCATTGAACTGTGTCATTCATATCATAAACACAAACAGACATACGCATCCACTGACTGCTAAAACAGTATTAATATCAATACTACCGATGTTTGGGACTGTGTAACTGTTATGTGGACTGCCTTGTACATAGTAGAATATTTAACATTTCTGTGGTCTTCTACTAAATGCCAGTAGCACACCAGCTAGTTCAATAATAGAGACGTTTCTAGACATAGTCAAATATCCCCTGAAAGCCAAAGGTACTTTGCTTAGGAAATACCGGTTTGAAATGTGTCAACTACATCATTTAATCAGAATAGCACCAAGAGGGGACTCCTAGTTTTACCTCAAGTTTTCTAGACAAGGAAACTGGGAAGCTGGTGGTCAGAGGGCTGAATAACATGGGCTGATTTCTTTAGCAATTAAATGCAATAACAGTGATTTAAATACATGTATGGCTGCATCTGTCTCAGCCTCTGCTCCTCTCTCTCTCTCTCTCTCTCTCTCTCTCTCTCTCTCTCTTGAATAATGAAGAATTAAATAGTAAAGAATTATTGTATCATGTGCGGTTTCCCAGTACAGACCAAATGATTAATAGTTACATGATACTCATATATGGGGTGTCCTTTTTTAACATATCCAGTTCTTCATTGGTAAATGCTTATATCATTTCTCATTTTCAAATATTAAAACAATGCTCTAGAGAACTTCTGCACACATGTCACTCTGCGTGCAGCATTTTTTTCTGAATTCTCAATTACTGAAATTTTATACAGGAATTTAATATTTCAACTGTAACATTTCTGAATGGGAAAGGTGATTTTGATAGACAAATACCAGTCACAAACCAGGATATTCCCAGGAAAACTGCTATGTATTTTTATCCAAATGTTAGCCTCTTTCCCCCCAAATTAGCACATATTTGTGAGATTACTTTTCTGTTCTTTAGATTTGTTTGTTTTCTCCAAAGAGAACACAAAATTTCCCACAAGGTCATCAAGATTTCTCTAGGAAACAGAATAATTTCTACCCAAATAAGGAAGATGAGGGTCTAAACTATAATTTTCAGACTCCAGGCACATAGCAAATCCCATAATTGAATAGTATTTCCTCTCAGAAATATGTACTTTTTTCCTGCTGGGATTGGCCAATTTTATATATTCTATTTACCCTTTTAACTTTCTCTAGCTTGTCAAGACAGAGAAGCATATTCCTATTTTTTGTAGTCATTTACGATATTCAATAATATTTGGATGCTCTATATTGGACCATATGCCAGATTCCGAGAATATAAATATTTCCAAGGTTTACTAGGTTCTAGTAATATGTATAACATATAGGGTTTTAGAACACAAAGTATTTAGTGATTCTCTCTTATAGCAATCTGGCTACACAAGAGCTCAGTTATGTGACCTTCTATGCCTCCATTGCCTTGGATCAGGTGATGAGCTAACTCTCTGTTCCACCTCACTCCATCTCTTCACTAAAAATCCAGGCCAAGATTCTGTTTGTGAAAGCACAGTGTCTCCCAAAGACTTTACTTCTATAATCCAATCTTTATGTCCCATAAGCCCTGTATGGTTTCTAGTATAGGAGAAAAAGTGAGAGCAGTGTTGGGCTTGCTTACCTGATGCCTCCGGCATTTCTGCCAGGGGACTGATAGAGAAGGAAATTCATCCAGGAATGAGAGACTCTGTGCTAAGTGACCCTGTGGATGGTGAAAGCTTTTCTCCTAGAAAGAAGCTAGATCTTGTTGCCCCAGAAGGCATGTAGACTAGTTCATGCATGTGTTAACAAGCCAACAGAGACCTAGGGCCACTGTCTGTAATCATATACAGTAACTTTCCTCCAATGAAATGAAGAAAGATGCACCCGAAACTAAGACAAATTCAAGAGCCTCAAGTGACTTTAGTCTGGGTACAGCTCACAAATGAATCTGCAACATATTACAAAAATACTTTTCCTCCTCAGAGTCATTTGGATTTTGAATTGTGATTAGATATTTGGCTGTGTATTATCAATAATGCTGTCAGCTGGCTATACTCAGTGGAACTCTTTTATAACTAATATTTTCTGGACGATTCTCACACAGACTCTAAAATATTCTCCCTTAAATCACCAACATGTTCCAGATAATTTATTCCTCTCTCTCAGGCTGGTTTTTTTTTTTTACATCCAGAAATGATATAAATATTCTTTGTGAGATTCAAAAATCATAGTCAGTCCCTCTCACAAGAAATCATTTTCATCTCGCCCAGAGCTGCTGTTATGGAATGCATGATCGTGGTCTGTCTTTACCAGAAGGCATTTGGAAAAGCCACATCAGCCTAAATTCTCTCCTGAGAAATTTCTCTTTCCCGTCAGATACTTTCTCTTCAAAGAATGGGACTTCACCATTGTAGACTCCATCTATTCTCGGAAGGAAAGTGCAAAATTACGTATCTGTGTTCCAATTGCTCCAGTCAGTGAGATGAGTTTTTGAGTCACATATTCCTAAGCCAAAATGTTCCAAGAGTAGTCATGAAATCGAATGAATGGAATGATGGCTAGACCATGGGAAAGATGGATATGATTGTAACTTTCAATAGATTTGCTAACAATGCCTCCAGATAATAATAAAAGACAAGGTCCATACAGTCTGCTCCTTAGTATCTGCTATGAAAGAGCTCCAACTAGATACACTCTACACTTAAAGAAAAAAAATCCCTCCTGTATCTTGGAGTGACCAAATGATAAGAGCAGAAATCCTGAAGCTGTTCTAGACAGAGTTTCCCCCCATCCTCTTGAGGAATATCTAGAACCAAAGACAAAGAAAAAATATACATCTAACCATTATTACCACTAGAAACTTATATTACTTCCTATTGATGTGCCAGTCAACTTACTTGAGCATTTTACACATTCTTTTATTTTTTAATTGACAACTCAAAAGAATCATTCATTTTTGCACAGATGATCTAAATGATCTTCACTACTTAAAGCAGGTGAGTTCTAAAGTCTAGAAAGCATGTATTGAAGTGGCTAAAAGTAAACAAAGGGGAATAACATTTAAAGATTTCATTTCTAATTGTGTGTGTGTATGTGCATGTGATAGGTTGCAGGTGGTTGTGACTTGCCTGGTGTGCTGGTGTCGGTACAGGGAACTGAACCCTTATCCCTGCAAGAACAGTGTGTACTCTTAACCACTGAACTTAACCACTGAACTTCCCCTAGCACACCCCCCCCACTCAAAGAGAGTAACATTTAATGAGCTCTGACTACATTTCCAGCTTCTATAGAGATGGTATCTTGATGTTGAGAGCCACATAGAAAATAGATATCCATGTTCCACAGGTAAGAAGCCAGGGGTCAGGGAGATTAAATCAACCACGAGCACAAAGGTGATCCACAGCAATGATGAGATTCAAACCCGGAAGTCTGACTCCGAAGCCCAGTATTTTATGCTACAGAAGGCAGTCTATCAGCTGTGTGCCAAGATGGAAATAGTGAACTTTTACTGACCTCTGCTTCTAGTGGCCCTTGGTCTATGTTAAGCTACAATGTGTACACACATGGCTTTCTCTTTTTCTGTCTTTTATTCCATCCTAACTTCTAGTTTTTCAGATGGTGCTGCTGACATTCAGAGTGGGTCTTTTCCCCTATGTACTTCCCTATACATCACTCTTCTCTGAAAACACCCATGAAAGACATGCAGAGGTACACATTGGTAATCTTTGGTACCTCTAAATCAAGTGAAGTTGACAATTAAGATTAATTACCACAATGATTTTCAAGTGCTTCCACCCAAAAGAGTATGCTTCTGGGGCACAGTGTCTCAATATGCACTTCTCTGGATGACAGGAAGTTGGCTATGTCATGCTGTGACTTCAAGCTGTCTTTTCATTTTGTAGCTAGACTACCAAACTCTGGACAAAGCCATTCTATTTTCAGTAGAGTTTAAGGTGCTTCATGGATCCAAATTGTCTATAACACTCACTGCCATTTGTCTTTCTGGTTAATCAAGGACATATGTCTATTGACTTCAATGGTGCCTCAAGTGCTCCATGAGCTACTGAGATGAGAGAGAGGCAGTGCTTGGATAGTCCAAGAAAAACGAGGACAGGAGGACTGTGAAATGTTAATTGAAATAAAGCATGTGGTACAGGACATAGGGTCACATGCATGGGAGGAACAGTAAATAGAGAGGTTTTCTCCTGGGTGTTTTATAGTCTGTGACTTCACAGACTTTAATCACCAGCTCCCTTCAGAATGCACCCCTTCCAGAAAGAACCCAGTTAGTCCTGGAGTGCGGAAATCAACCCTGGTGATTTGGTGCTCAATTCTCTTTTAATGCATGTCACCAGTAAAGAGCTTTCTTTAGAAGTAAAACTATCTTACGGAAGAAATGAAGGATAGAGGGTTAGAACAGAATCGTCTTCCATCAAATGATGTTCCAAAAATTAGGGCAGGTGCCCTGTCTTGTAAATAGTTAATGTGAACCTCGCTGCCCAGCATCTCAGCATAATCGGTACCTGATGTTAGCACTATTGTTCCAAGACTTCAAAGAGACTCTCAGACATATTTTCTTTAGCAAAAACTCTCCTAACACTATGACACTGATGCTACATCTCCAATTTTATGTAGAAATGGGAAAAGGGCTTGCTTACAATCCAGCTGCTACTGCTCTGAATGGCTATGAATGAGCTCAGACAGGACTCTATAAATACCAATGTTTATTTTGTCCTCTACGACCATGCATAGTTTCTCACTAGTGTCGTCATATAAGTTAATCAAATGTATTCAAGAGTCCAAGAGCTCTTTTCTGGATCCCCAATTAGGCTCTGGCACTGGATGGGGTGACAATGATTCTTATATTCATTTGAGGATCCAAGGGCTGAGTGACTGTCAAGAGTCACTTCTGTGGCACAGCGCTGGGTGCCGTTCTCGAGTTTCCCTCCATCCTTCTCCGGGCAGTCTTCTTTCAGGCTTCCAGCATGCAGTATCAGGATGATTGTGGGAATTTCCTAATACATCTCCATGCCTCTGTTTTGCCCCTCACTCACTCCAACTTTGCAAACCAATCCACATCCTGCTGGGTTCATAGAGATGGTAATAAAATACAAATTTGGAGTCCATCGTTTGTCTCCTGAAACTCTTCCTTCATTTCTCATTATCCCTAGGATCAGGTGCAAACTCCTCAGCAGGGTAATTAGTGTCCATAATTTCCCTATTTCCCGTGATATTCTTTTCATTTGCTAAATAGACATTCAGGCAATGGGGTTGTGAAAACAGAATTGCTGAAATATACAAAACTGGGTTATGGTCTCTTGGGTGGGAATCACAGGCTGGAAAGTCATTTCTGATGTCCTGAAGATCAGATTCTGGTCATTTGGAGGTTCTAGCCCCCTCTTCAGTACCTCTTCCTTCATGTTTTTTTTGACATGCTATCCTCATTCTCCAGAATGCTGCTATATAACTGAAACTCCACCTGCAGCTGCCAGACCACTCAACTTTCTACCTAGCAATCCCTCTTGTAAGGCAGGCCCAAGTTGTTGTAGTCACAACTATGATAAGCCTTTTACAATTCTCAAGGCATTTACAAATGCCTTTCACATTCTTTAGAATAGAATATGCATCATGTAGCATTATAAAAAATATGCAAATCACTAGAGCACATAAGCTTGTGGCATCAGCCATGAATTATTCCTCCAAGGAGAGAGCTAATAGCCAATTAGATTTGGGATATACAGACATATAGCTGCCACTGCTGCAGTGTTTCCAGGCAGGTGAGGTGTAGCTCATGCTGATGGAGGAGTCTTGCTTGACTCAAGGAGACCAATATTTGCTGTGTTGATTTAGTGGCCTTTGGTAACACTCTCTGGCATTCCAGAGACCAACTGTACACTTGCAAGTGTGGTCTCAATACATTAAATCCTCTAGTGGTTAGGAGATGTTATAAGTCGCAGTAAGACCTTGTTATCTTTTACAGAAAAGCTATAGTTCATGGATTAGCATACCATCCAAACATCTGTGTCTATACCAATGTAACCTACCATAATAATTAGTGCTGTTTAAATGCCTGTATATCTAATTGCTTGTGCTTCATCAGTAGAAGTAAAAGGTTATTCCTGGATAATCTGCCAACCCATGAAAGGAAACAGCCTGAACTGATCACAGACCAAAAACAACATCTTCAGAGAAAGTAGACTGTTTTGCTTCTCGACCACTTGTATCCCTTTTCTTCTATTTTTTTTGGGGGGGGTCTTTTCAAGACAGGGTCTCCCTGTAGCCCCAGCTGTCCTGGAACTCCCTCTGTAGACCAGGCTGGCCTTGAATTTACAAAGATCCACCTGCCAATCTAGATTGAGTGAGGTATTTTTTTAATTTTATTTTTGTATGTGTATGAATGCACTGTCTGCATGTAGGTTTGTGTACCAGTGTCGTGCAATGCTGCAGAGGTCAGAAGAGGGTGTCAGATTCCCCTGGAACTGGAGTTAAAGATGGTTCTTAGCCACCATGTGGGTGCTGGGGATCGATCCTGGGTTCTCTGCAAAAGCAGTCAGTGCTCTTAACCACTAAGCCATCCCTCCAGCCCCAGGTGAGGTATTTTATTGGTATATGCTGTGCAGTTAGGGGAGGGGATCTAAATTGTATGGACTTTGAAGAAATTCAAGAAAAGAAAAAATATGAAAAATATATTGGTAAAACCCAGATTATAAAATTCACAGTTTCTTTTAAAAAAGTAAAAAAAAAAAAAAATACAACTGCTTTTTGAAAAAAAAAAAAGATACAGAAATCATGGTTTGGTTTCATTATCCTGAATGCGTCCCAGACTCAATTTCCCTATTCTGCAGTATATGTCTTCAGTAGTTCAGGTAAATAGTTCAAATCGAACAGGTCTGAACAGGACTGGGGTATTTCCTAGAATGTGGGACTTGCAGTGTTATGGGCAAGAAAGTCCCATGTAACCATGATGAGCTGGTTAGCCTGAATTCAGGGCTGGTGTGACAACACTCACGGCTCAAATTAAGCTATTTGGTCATGGGCTAACATCAAATGTGTGTGTGTGTGTGTGTGTGTGTGTGTGTGTGTGTGTAAGCATTATTTTGTACTATTAGGAAGAAATGGAACATACTTTTTCACTTTTTGAAACTTCCAAACAGAACCAGCACAAGGTGGGACAAAACAAAATAGAGAAAGTTTATGATCACGTTTCCTTCCATAGGACAGGAAAACGATGAACATCAGCATGAGATCACTCCTTTCCCATCTGCACAGATCTACACAGTATTATATGCCCCAAACACACATGTTCTCCACGATCTTACCTCTCTCCAGTCCTGGCCAGAGACATACATACTCAGGTAGTCACAGATTCACTAGCCATAATCAGACATATGAGTATCCAAGTATATTTAGATTCATAGATTAATCATATATCAGCCAATATTTACACACAAATACAAAGACTTCAAACATGCCACATCTGCCTGTTCACTTCCATTAGATACTATATGTGTTCCCTCATGATAAAATAGCAGTAATGCTCATGCAAACAAAACATGCAAAAAAAACCCCATGCAAAGCATCAAAATGTATCACCACAGAAACATTCATGGATGACTATGTATATATGGACTTTGTCATACTCATCTGAAGAGAGCTAACATTTTTACCGAATTTATTCCCACTTCCAGGAATATTTTTCATGAGTCAACCTGTCCTGTCAAATCCATATATTAAGTGAGGTATATAAAGTTTACAGAGATTCACATATTTGTGTGTTTACATTTATATATTACATACTTCTTCCTTTTAAACATCACACACACACACACACACACACACACACACACACACACACACACAGTACCCAGGGTAAGCTACTTCAACATCTCTCTGTGACGAGGCAGAATATGAAGACAATTTGCAGGAAAACAATGTAAACAAGTACAGCAGGCACATTCACCAAAGTATATTCTTATTGAAATGTGTGCATTTTATACTATATTTTTATACTGCTTCCCAATGTTACACATGTCCACACACACAAATAACTCTGGATTAAAGGATTCTTCCTATTCCTTACGTTACTCCAAATACGGAAGTAAGCCAGTGGGTCTACTCCTTTTCGTTCAAGGAAAATAGTTTGTGTATGCAGAGGCCACTGATACATTATGCTTTGAAAGCACAACTGCCAGTGAGGTCCCAGAATTAGAAGGTTCGGGAGGAAACTGACCATGGAGGAATGTTTTTCTACTTAGCCCAAAAGATCCGCTCCTTTGAACATTGACTTTCTACTGAGATGCCTTAATGCATCCCACATTTGACCATTAAATCCTAATTGGAGGCCTGCTGGGGAAGGTATGGGGGCCCAGCCTGCCAGAATTTCCTGGGTCACATCCCTTCAAGGCCCAGCCTGGACCCCTGCCCTTATATGGCCTGCCCTTTTGAACTCTTAATCCTACTACTGGTCACAAAGAATTAGGAGATCAATTTACTTCTGAAACCACAAGAATGTCCCTTTGGTCTTCTTCTTCTCATCTGCCACCTCCACCCGCTGCCCCCCCACCATGCTTCCCTCTCCACACATACACACTTTGTTATTGTTCTCTTTCTTCCCTCTCACTAAGGAGGCAAGATGGCTTGTGGAAGTTTAATTGAATGACACCAAAAAGCTCGAGACATTTATGATGAAACAGTTATCCTTGGCAAATATCAAACCTCGTATTTGATGACATCAATGATTTATTGTTTCCATTACTTTGCCGTTTTCCTGAGAAATTATGACCTGGTTCTGTCAGCCTGCCCATGTCAGGTTTATAAACAGTAAACACTGATAAGAAGCTCTACCTGACAGAACAGATGACGTTCACATTAGATTCCTGGCATATCCAAGCAGGTACCAAAGGAAGTCAGGCAGAGATGGAAGAGCCTTGTCATAATCACGTTGGAAGTCCAGTTGATCCTGGAGTGAGCACTTTTAGCTCTGACTCTGGCTGGTTGTTCTCCCCTTTACTGGCCACTGGGCACCCAGCATCTTAACATTCTCCTTTAGATACAAGCAGCATTGACATCTGGCTTCTGAACAAGTGTGAACAATTGCAATGTTAATCCAACATTATTAGCACTGATAGGTTAAGGAAGATCTCTCCATCAATAGGAACTTCAAAGTAGACCAAGGCTTAGGAATAATGATTCACAAAAATCTGATAAGAACCATTTATCATGGCCAACAGCTATGAAACGAAGGAAGACCAACTCCATTTCTACCTAGGAATACTTTCCTAAAGGTCAGGGTGTAACAGTATGAGACAAAGTTCCTTTAGGCCCAGTTCCCATCCCATTCACGCCTGAGAATGTCAGTCTTTGTCTTCCATTTGCTGCCATAAAAAGTCCATACTACTTCCTCACAGATGAATTCTCCTTGTACCAGTTAATCCTCCCCAATTACTGAACCTATGGAGAGATTGGGACATTTATTTCCCTTGAGAGGGAGATGTTGAATTATAGCACTGGATGGGCCTAGAACACAAAGATGCTGTTCTGACTGCTGTTGAGACTGCCTTGTTAAAAAAGAAAGAAAGAAAGAAAGAAAGAAAGAAAGAAAGAAAGAAAGAAAGAAAGAAAGAAAGAAAGAAAGAAAAAGAAAAAGAAACTCAGCTCTGAACAGGGGACTGAAAAGAGTAACAGGGTGCATACGATCAACATGGATTATATACATGTGTGGAATTACCACAATGAAAGCCCTTCATTGTATAATTATGATACACTCACAAAATAAAAAGCTGAATGTTACATTAGCCTCGATTTCAGTACCTTACTAAGTATCTTACTACATTACCAACTTAGGTAAATTCTGCAAGTTTCCAGTTTTCTGTCTTTAAAATGGGAATAAGATAAAGCCTACTTTATAAAATCACTGTGAACTTAAATGATGTAATCCATTTAATGTACATGGCCCAGTCTCTGACACAGGGGAAGATTTTACTGATATTAGCTTCAGCCATTATAGTGATGATAATGTGGGTGATAGAGTCAGTGATAAGTGTAAAAGTGAACTTTCCTTGATAGACACTTTAGCCAGTGTACCAGCAGAACTCGATTCATGCCTGTTCCCTATGACCAGTGAGTGGTAAGTCTGAGCTGCTCTCTCTGAGACACATCTGGTTTGCTTAGCCCTTGTTTATTCAGTTTCACTGTGTTTCAAGACCTAGTTGATCTAATTTCCATTCTCCAATAGACTGCATCTTGACCCTCTACATGTACTAGAAAAGGTTCTGATTCATTTGTGTGGATGCACAAAGAGATTTATATTTTCAAATAGTCTTGACTCACAAGTTATTAAGATACTACATATTTAAAAACATATTTTTCACTTATTCAAGATTTAGAACTGAAACTATGGGACTTTTCAAAGAATCGGGAATAAATTAGAAACATAATATATAACAAATAGAATATTAGAGTATGTTCTCTACCTGTGTCACAGACATACAGCATTGATCAAATCATAAAACATCTCTATTCTTTGTAAGCTTATATTTTATAAATCAAGACATAGAAGTATATTAATCACACAAGCACATAAGCAAATATATTTGGAACCAATAATAAAGATGGTGAAGTAAAAAAATATAAGATGGTAGTCAAGCCTGGTGGCATACACTTGTAATCCCAGAACTTGGGAGGCAGAAGCAGGCAGATCTCTGGTTCAAAGCCAGCTTGGGCTATATAGTGAGTTCCAGGACAGCCGGAGCTACAGGGAGACCCTGACTCAAAACAAGACACCCCCCAAAAAAGTATAAGATGTTATAGGGAAGTGACCAGTGAGGACAGGGGTCTTTATTAAAGGTGAGTTATCTAAAGAATGAGAAGTGGGCTGGAGAGATGGCCTGGAGGTTGGAAGCGCCAACTGCTCTTGCAGAGGACCCAGGTTCGATCCCCAGCACCCACATGGTGGCTAAGAACTATCTGTAACTCCAATTCCAGGAGAACTCCAGTTCCAGGGGAATCCGAGACCCTCTTCTGACCTCCGCTGCATTGCACGACAAGGGTGCACAAACCTACATGCAGACAGTACATTCATACACATAAAAAATAAATAAAAATTAAAAAAAAAGAATGAGAAGTTATGTGCCGGGCATGGTGGTGCACACCTTTAATCCTAGCACTTGGGAGGCAGGTAGATCTCTGTGAGTTCAAGGCCAGCCTGGTTTACAGAGTGAGTTCCAGAGTGAGCTAGGGATGCAAGGAGACCCTGTCTCAAAAAGACAAAAAAAAATAAAAATAAAAAAGAGAAGTTATATAGGTTTGTAAAGGAGAAGACTGGACCACTGCTGAAGGAAAGAACCCAAATGAGGTCCCAAGACAAGAGAAAGACGAATTACCTGGAAAAAAAAAAAAAAAAAGACCTTGGCTTGAAAAAGAACCTTATACCCAAAGGCAAGGAATTGCTAAAGGCAGGTGGGTGTGGTGGAACTTGCCTTTAATCCCAGCCCTTGGGAACCAGAGGCAGGTGGATCTCTGTGAGTTCAAAGACAGTCTGGTCTACATAGTGAGTTCCAGGACATCTGGAGCTACAGGGAAACCCTGTCTCAAAAAAAAAAAAAAAAAATAATAATAAAATAAAGAATTGTTAAAGGCTTCATCTCTATGAAAAGAATGGCTGTGTCAAATCTACACAGATTCACATGCTAAATCCTCATCCTGGATTTAAACAGCATCTG
This sequence comes from Rhizomys pruinosus, assembly GCA_009823505.1. NCBI lineage: Eukaryota > Metazoa > Chordata > Mammalia > Rodentia > Spalacidae > Rhizomys > Rhizomys pruinosus. Next base: position 777,790 of record VZQC01009036.1, on the reverse strand, counting down.
TTATAATCTAGTATAACTACTGAATTTCCTTGATGATTAAAGAAGAGAAGAAAAGATTGTCAGTCACAGTTACAGCACACTGCAGTGCTTCATGGAATTGTTAGCACTCTTTGAAGATACTGGTGAGTGCTAATTGCTCAGCAGAAGCTATTGATCTGTCACTGGACTCTACAAGCCAGGTTCTTGTCCAGAGTCTTGTACACCATTCCCAGTATGCTGAATAATATGTGGCACTTCATAATTTTTTAAATTGAATGCATCAGACAAAAGAACAATCTGAGTCACTGTCCCCTGTTGGGTGGCATTTTCTTTCTCTTGAAGTTAAAAGGACACATTTACAAAGCAATAGATTTCTACATTATAAGTGAAGCTTCAGTAAATAAAAGGTAATAAGAATTTAGGTGAACTAGAAACACTCCATACCTTACTCTCCTCTCTAATTTTTATTGTCTTGTCTCCCCTATTCTCATGGCTGGGAATGAAGATTGGGGGGGGGGTGAGAGGAACTAATGTGTGATGACATAGATGGTTCTTAAATTCTTATGTTCTTCTTGGGGTTTAAAAAAGTGGAATTCTGAATAATGTTAATAGGATACCTGTATGAAATAGAGCCTGAAGATGGATCAGGATAGAATTAATGAAGTTGTGTCCTTAGCTCATTGTGATGGCTAATCTGGGTTGTCAAGTCCAAATACCCAGGAAGAGGAAACTTCAGTTGAGGAAATTCTTCTATTCTGTTGGCCTGTGAGTATGACTATGTTGCATTTTTTGATTGCTAATCCATGTAGAGGGCAATGGACCTGGGCTGTAGAAAAGAAAGGTAACTGAGGTTGAGCATGGAAACAAACCAGTAAATATTCCTCTGTTGGTATCTCTTTGAAGATCTTGCCTTGAGTTCTTACATTGGTTTCCTTCAGTGACGGACTACAGGCTGTAAGGTGAAGTAAAGCCTTTCCTCTCTAAGTTGTTTTCAGTAACAGAAAATCTAACCAGAACACTCATCACTTGAATTTCCAAGGAGGTAAGAATCAGATGGAGTCAAATTCTCTCTCCTCCCCTCTCCTCTCCTCTCCTCTCCTTTCCTCTCCTCTCCTCTCCTCTCCTCTGCCTCTCTCTCTCTCTCTCTCTCTCTCTCTCTCTCTCTCTCTCTCTCTCTCTCTCTCTCCTTCCTAAACCTTTTCCATATCTGTACCTGATGTAGAAGCAGTTAATTCACTGTTAAAACCTGAGGAAGACTTGTACCCACTTCCATATAAGGCAACAGCAATGGAGAAATCAGCATAAAACAGAATTAAAATATATCTTGGAAGAGACTTGATGAGTGACATTTGTGATATTTCTCCATGTGTGTTCCTGTGATCACCTGTGGCAAACACACCTGGGGATGCTTATTACCAGGCAGCTTCTGAGCATAGCCAAGGCTTTCTAGACAGAAGGTTTAATTGGCAGGTGAAAGAAGCCACGTATGTGAGTCTGCCAGATTCATTTTAAGATCTATATCTTCACCATATTTTATTTTATTTTGTTTCACAGGCATGTGCACTTGCACACATTATGTGAGCATATGTATATGCATGTTCACATGTGTGTGGGCACACTTGTGCATATTGGTACACATGCATTTGTGTTTGCCTGTGTACAGAACCCAGAGGCTGACATCAGGTGTCTTCCTCAGTTGTTGTTCTTATATAAGGATACAGGGTCTCTCGCTTGAACCGAAAGACTTCAGATTTGACCAGTTTAGTTAGGTAACTTGCTCTCTGAGAAGGCCCTGTCTCCACCTCCCAACCTCTAGGATCACAGGGGGATGGCTGCACATTGGTCTTTGCACTTGCAGTGCAAGCCCTTTACGCTATCTCCCTGTCCCCTAACCTTTTTTTTTTTTTTTTAATAACACGGTTATATAGCATCACTCCAACATTTGGCATATATTATGTACCTCTTTTCCAAAATAATGCATGTGATTCCAATTGTTTAGCTTGATGAGATTTTTATGACTTTTGACTTAAACACCTGGACATCAACCCCCAATACAAAATGTAGTAACATCATCTGAGAAAAGTTCCTTAGCATTCTTGTTAATGTCCTGTGTGACTCTGCCATCACAATGTGTGTTTTCCTACTCTTGAGCCTCATACCAATGAACTAATAGAGGATGCTATTTGTGTGTCTATGTGATCTGCTAAGCTCATTGTATTTTGAAATTCAACCATTTATCATAGATGTCAGTAATTTGTCCCTTTGCATAGTATTCTAGAATGTGAATATACTAATATTTTTATCCATTCTTTGAGGCCCAAATTATTTCAAGTTTCAGGCTATTATCAATAATGATGTTATTAATAAAATATTTTTGTGGACATCTGTTTTTATTGCTCTTATAGCAATACCTCAGAGCAGAATTATTGAATACAATAGAAAGTATATATTTAAATTTATGTGATACTGTCACACAGCTTTATAGTCTGCCCAGCAGTGTATAAGTATTGTACTAGCTCCGTATCTTTCCTAACACTTGGTATTTATCATCTCTTTTATTTGGCTGTACTGATGAGTTTGGAATGGCTTCACATGGTAATTTCAGTTGCATTTCTTTTTAGACTAATGGAGTTAATTTTATTGATGTTTAATGATGCTTTGTTAGCTTTCTGTATATCCTTCTTCTGTGAGATATTGGTTCCAGTCTTTTGCCTCCATTTATTCCTGCTCACTGAAACTAAGACACAGCCCTGAAGGCGATTCACTTACCTCAGAATTAAAAGTCCTGCTTATTAATTGGCCCTAACACAAATCGGTTATGTGAATTTTGGAATTAGATTGGTTTACTTGCTTTCTCAGCTACAAATTAAGGATATTAAAGTACATCGTTAATTCATTAATTCACTTATTTAATCTGCTATGGAAGGAAAACAAGATAAAGAAAGAATCAGCTACTTTTTGAAAAAAAAAAAAAAAGAACACACCTTCAGGGAAATCTGTAAAATAACATGTCAGACTTGCGGCTTTTGTCCGACTTTTATGTTACCATGGGCAGCTTCAGTAGTCAAAGTTTATTTGTAACTGTACAAATGTAAAGAGGTGTTGAACTGAAGGTGTGAACGAGATGAACAAGCGCCAATATATATGGTTCCTAAGGTTCTATGTCCTGTCTAGGCTTTATAAAATTGGAATTACAGTGAGCTGGGGAGATGGCTCAGTAGTTATGAGGACTGGCTGCTGTTACAAGAGATCAAGGTTCAGATCCTACATGGAGGCTAACAATCATCCCATCCACTTGTAAGTCCAGTACTAGGGGACTTCACAGCTTTTTCTGACCTCTGTGAGCACTGCATGGCATGGGTGTACGTACATACAAGCAGGCAACACACTTATGCACAATGAATAAAGCAAAAAAATACACATGAAATTGCACATATCTCTATGAAAGAGATTTTTTTAAAGACCAGTGTAAGCTGAGTGTGGTGGAACATGCCGTTAATCCCAGTACTCCAGAAGAAGAGGCACAAGGATTTCTATGAGACTGAGGCCAGCCTGTTCTACTAGTGAGTCCCAAGCCAGTTGGGGCTACAGGTATTTCCTATCTCAAAATACTAAAATAATACTTCAATCAATTAATCAATCAATCAATAATACCAGTACAGAATTAAGGAAGCAAAATAATGAGGATGTTCCCTTTGTTCATCAGTTGAGGTTCTAAGAAATTAAGGAGTCAGATGAATCAATATATCAGCCCCCTCTCTCCTCTTTCTCTACTCCTCACTCCTCTTCATAGTTTCCCAGGGCTTTCCCATATTTGTACCTGATATAGAAACAGTAGATTCACTGTGAAGTCTTAAAACAGACTTGTATAGAAAACAACAGGAATGGAAAATGTAATAAATCATGCATTAGCCTCCACAGGACATTGCACAATTGCTAATACCCTAAACTCTACCCTGGGAAACAGTGTAAGATTATGATGTTCTTTAATGACTTAGTTCTGTTTTCCTTCCCACAACTGGCAAACTATAGCAATGCAGAAATTAAGTAAATCTTTTTAATTTATTATTTTTGTATGTATGAGTGTGCTGACTGCATGTAGGTTGGTGCACCTGTGTCCTGCAATGCTGCGGAGGTCAGAAGAGGGCGTTGGATTCCCCTGGAACTGGAGTCAAAGACGGTTCTTGGCCACCATGTGGGTGCTGGGAATCGAACCCGGGTCCTCTGAAAAAACAGTTGGTGCTCTTGACCACTAAGCCATCTCTCCAGCCCCTGTAAATCTTTTTTATATTTTACTGTTTTTATTTTTTACATGAGCGAGTGTATTGCATGTATGTATATAAACACACCCCATGTTGTGCAATGCCTGAGGAGGTAAGAAGAGGGCATCGGATGCCCTTGAACTGTAGTTGCAGATTGTTTTTGATTGCTATGTGGATGCTGGGAACCAAACCCAGGTCCTCTGAAAGAGCAGCTAGTGCTGCTCTTAATCACTGAGTCATCTCTCCAGCCACAACTTAAGTAAATCTTTAAACATATATATATATATATATATATATATGTATATATATATATATATATATGTGTGTGTGTGTGTGTGTGTGTGTGTGTGTGTATTCTGACTTTTGTAGGCCAAATTTAATATTTCCTAAACAAAAAAAAATCATTCCAAGAGGTGCCCCAATGAAATCTATTTTTCCTGGAAAACATAAATCAGAATGTTAGCAACCCACAATAAACACAAAGATGCTTGAGTCAGAGGCAGCAGAAACTATTATCTTAGACACATTTATCCTTACTAAAACTATAGTTTTCAGGAGCAATTGAGGACCAAGGTAAAATCCCATTATAGAACCATCATTTTTTTTCTATAAAATGATGCTTCAGAAATGTATCTAATCAAAGCCAGGTGTGGTGATGCACAACATTAATCTTATCATCTGGGAGACAAAGGCAGGTAGATCTCTGTGAGATGTAGGCCAGCCTGGTCTACACGGTGAATTCAAACACCAAAAAAAGTGAAGAAAAAGAAAATTTGTCTACCCATACCAGTTCGACATATCCTTCTACCATCTTTGGAGATTCCTGCATGGCAGATCAGCAGATACGATGTTAGACGTCATGGAAGCACACATACAGTACATTTTACCATTCCCATGCTGAAGAGAAGCGGTACAAATTAACCAAGTTACTCCTTCCTAGTCAATCTGGAGATTGTTCAAAACCCTTCACAATCTGGATCTACAAGTAGCTATTGTGAATCTGAATGGAGAAAAATGAAATTTCCTGTAGTTCTTTTTGTAGATGGTCCATTTATTTGGCTACCCTTTGCCTCTTCCAAAGAAAAATATCATGCATGGCAAGAATGGATGGAAGTTGGTGCAATTACTTAAAGAGGCTGCTTATTGTTTAGACAGGCACATGACATGAAGCATAATGATGTTTCCCCTCCTGTGTTGCTTACCTTTCTGTGGCTATGATAAAACCCAACCAAAACCAGCTTGCAGAGGTGGGGATGATGCATCTCACAGCTGGGCCTGCCAGTATCCTTCACTGAGGGAAGTCAGGCTGGAATTCAAGGCAGGAATCTGGAGGCAGGGACTGAAGCACAGGCCATGAAGGACCACTACTTACTGGCCTCTGCTCAACCTCCTTTCTTATACAACCCAGGAAAACCTTCCTAGAGGTGGCACCATGCATAGTTCATTGGGCTCTCCCAAATCACTCAACAATCAAGAAAATTCTTCACAGACCAGTCCAAAAAAGTAGATCTGCTGAGTGTGGTTTTCTTTTCTCAGGTGATCATGACACCTGCCCAGTGTTTAAACTCTCTAGCTTTGTCAAACAGAGGACCTGTCATGTATTTTCAAATTACAGCCGACCCTCTTAATTTATTATACTCGTTCACATCTTTCTGACATTACAAATACACCTAGGAAGAGGAAACCTTGACTGAGGAATTTCCTCTATCAGTTTGATTTCTTATGGGGCATTTTCTTCATTTCTGAGGGATCTGGGTAGGCCCAGCCCTATATGGGTGGCATCACCTCTGGGTTGGTGGCCTGGGTTGCAAGAAAAAGCAGGCAGAGCACAGGCCAAAGGAACAACCCAGTAAGTAGTGTTCCTCAGTGGTCCCTGCTTCACCTCTTACCTCCAGGTTCCTACTCTGCTTGAGTTCTTCCCTTGGCTTCCCTCAGTGATGGGCATTTTTGACATATAAGTCAAATAAACTCTTTCCTCCCCAAGTTGGTTTTGGTCAGAGTTTTCACAAGAAAATAAAGTTACATAGGACAGTAGTCTTAACTGCTTCCTCCGGTTACTGACCTGTGACCTTCCACATTTGTTCTTCCATTTCCTTGTGACAACTTGCTTCTCTTAACATATTCAGAGACGCTCCTGTTTTCTTAAGGCAGAGCAAAAGATCAAACAGGAGGATTATAACATAGAGCAGCTTATAAGAAGGTGAAATCAGGGTTATCAGTCATATCCAGACAGTAAACCTCAACAAACTCTCACTTTAAATTCTCGCACTTGATCATATTTCAGAATAGGGGTGAACAAACATTTTAGAAAGAGCCAGGTACCAAACATTGTTGACTTGGTGGGCCATGAAGACTATGATGCAAGTATTCAGCTGTGATATAAAAGCAGCCACATGCATAAATGATTATAGCTGCATTCCAAGAAAACTTTATTCACAAGCTAACTAAATAGCAAGGGGGAATTGGTTCATGAGTTATAGTCTAGTTAAATCTTCTCCACAAAGCTGAGGATGTAAAAATAGTGCTTGTAATTGATAATCAATAAAAGGAGACAAGAGTTTGCTTCAATTACTTACTGTTATTCACTGTTCAGGTTTCAACTCATTCTTTTTTATCAGTTATTTATTGATGCTAGATAACTAGGATAAAAATAGATTTAAAGAAGTATTTGGTTACCTAGATGAAAGCATAAGAAAATCTAATATCTAACATCCCTGAAAATGATCTCCAAACTGAAAATACCAAGAGTTTTCTATTCTTTCCCCAATTCTTCAAGTTTCTGTCTATAATCCTGCCTCGATTTTTAACTTCCACTTAAATTCAAGCAATGAAAATACATTCATGAGGCAGATGAGTTCTAACTTTCCAAACTAAGTCAAGGCTTTGATTAGTCCAGAGAAATCCTTGAAACACACAAAGACTCCAAATTGCATTATACCCTGGAAAAATATATATCTGTTCTTCCACATAAATAGTAATTGCCTTGTTCTTACTATCAAGAAAACAAAACAAAACAAAAAGCAGTAGAATGCTTTCATGTATCCTCTAAAAAATGTCTATAATTAAATACACCACATACATGAGTGAATAAAAGCCAGTTGACTTTCCAGCTTCCTGCAAATAACACCAGATTAAGAAGATCAAAGAAGCAGGTCATTTTGAAGTTTGAATTTAAAAAAAAATGTCCAAACTAGTATTAATCTAAAAAGAATAGAAATGTATTCCATTATTCTCAAATGTAACAATGCAATTATTCTAAAAAATAATAATGTTAACTAAACCCCCCCTCCAATTCAATTCATAATGCTTCACAGAATTGGTTTTCCTCATAATACAATCTAAGTTTCCAGAATTCTGGTTGTTTAATTTTTCTTAACTTTATGGTTCTTTTGAAATAATTTCAAAGATAGAAGATTGATACAATGAACCAGAAACTTGATTCAGATTTCAACCAATTATCTTCAGACAATTTTTATGGTCAAAGGATCCCAGGCAGTATGATTCTATACCCCAAGCTGTCTTGACTTCATGAGCCCATTTCATGGGGACCAGCTATTCAGCCTTCCCTTAACTGTTGTGAGGATTACAGACCAAATATTTTGTAGAACGCTTCTCCATCTAGTCTTATTCAGTGCTTGCCCACTATAAGATTCAAGTTGTGCATTTTGAGCTAGAATGTCATATTCATGGCTCTGGGATCTCATTGCTTCCAATCCAGTGACAGAGGATTCCAATTTCTACCATCAATGGCGTTGATTCTGATCAGTTGGACTCAGTGACATTTTTCTCTACTAGAATTATTAGTTTCACCTCTGTACTTAGCAGCTACTATATGAAGACACAGTTTGATGATGGAAACTCTTGTTCCACATCCCATTTCTGTCTTCTAAGTTTAGTATCAATGGATATTTCTTTCTTTGACATTTATCAAATGATTTTTAATTCCATGATTTCATAATTATAATATTGTTCTATGGAGTATTGTCTTCTGTGTTTATAGTCACTGATAATACACTGATAATACATGAGTACTTATTTTATTCAGTGGATTGTAATCCTGCACTTCAGCATTTGTATTGATAAGAAATTGTCTAAAATCTGTTTCATATAAGTCCCTTTGAAATGGTTATGAAACCCATACAAATGCTAAGTCAGAGGCCTGGAATAAAAACTAGGTTTTTTGACCACACTGATGTCTAAAATATATATATTTAGGTTTTTTAAAATATCAAATCAAACATTTCATGCCTATGTGACTATTCAAGCTCAACTCCTCTACATTGCCTGGTCTTTAATTTACAGAGTAGATAGGATCTGGGTTATATGAGCACAAATTCTTGCCTCAAATCATATACTCTCTGTTACAGACAGCATATTTATGTGCCCCACAAATTCATATGTGAAAACATTAACCCTTGATGCTATGACATTTGGAGAAAATGAAATCATGAAGATGGGAACCTCAGCAGAGGATGTTTGTTTCTTTTTAGACAAGTTAAATCTATGTATCCTAGTCTCCAATTATTTATGTGGCCTCAACCTTTTGAGTATTGATATTACAGGTATGTGCCCCTTATCCTGCCTGTGAAAGAACTGTTGTTCCTTTGTCCTTCTCTCTCTCTTTCTCTTGCTCTCTTTAAGTCTCTCTCTCTCTCTCTCTCTCTCTCTCTCTCTCTCTCTCTCTCTCTCTCTCTCTCTCTGAAGGCAGCCATCTGAAAGCCAGGACGAGAGTTCTTGCCAGGAGCTGAATCTGTTGCCACTTTGATCTTAGACTTCTAGCCTCTAGAACTATGATAAATAAATTTCTGGTTTTTTAACCATGAACTCGAGAGTACGTTGTTAAAGCAGTCCCTGCTAATTCAGATACTATTTAAACAAAATTATTTCTACAGTCCAGTTTCACCTTCCTCTGTTACAGTTATCCAAAGTCATCTGTGGTCTGAAGAGATTAAATGGAAAATTCCAGAAGCAAGTAATCCATGTTCTTAAATTTCTTCCTATTCTGAGTCATATGATGAAATAGTGTGCTGTCCTACTCCATCCCTATCCATCCCCTTCTTCCCATTTCCACTCACCTCCATATCATCCAAACACTCCATTCCCTTCCATATCCTCCATGCACTCCATCCTCTTCCATATCTTCCATCCACTCCATCCCAGTCCATATTCTCCATGTACTCCATCTCCTTCCATATTCTCCATCCCCTTCACCCCCTTCCATATCCTGAATTTGCCCCATGCCCTTCCATACCCTCCATCTGCTCCATCCCCTTCTATATCATCCATGCACTCCATCCCCTCCATATCCTCCATCCACTCCACTGCCTCCATATCTTCCATCTGCTTCATCCCCTTCCATATTCTCCATGTACTTCATCCCATTCCATATCCTCCATGCACTCTATCCCCTTCTATGTCTATATCCTCTATGCACTCCATTCCCTTCCATATCCTTCATGCACCCCATCCCCTTCCATCCCCTCCATCCACTCCTTCCCTTCCATATCCTCCATCTTCTCCTTTCATTCCCCTTTCATCCCCTCCATCCACTCCTTCCCTTCCATATCCTCCATGCACCCCATCCCTTTCCATCCCCTCCATCCACTCCTTCCCTTCCATATCCTCCATCTTCTCCATGCCCTTCTATCCCCTCCATCCACTCCTTCCCTTCCATATCCTTCATGCACCCCATACCTTTCTGTCTCCTCCATCCACTCCTTCCCTTCCATATCCTCCATGCACCCCATCCCCTTCCATCCCCTCCATCCACTCCTTCCCTTCCATATCCTCCATCTTCTCCATCCCCTTCCATCCCCTCCATCCACTCCTTCCCTTCCATATCCTCCATGCACCCCATCCCCTTCCATCCCCTCCATTCACTCCTTCCCTTCCATAACCTCCATCTTCTCCATCCCCTTCCATACCCTTCATCCACTCCAGGCCCGCATCTCCTTCTCTATCTCTCCATTCTGTTCTGGTCCATTCCATGCCCCTCCATCCTTTCCAACACCTCCAACACCCTCTATCCCACTCATGAATCTTCCCTTTATCTCCTGTAAGATATTTTCAGAGAGAGAAATAAAAATTCACACAACTTTTATTACAGTATATTAGAATAATTTTTCTACTTTGTTCCTAGCTATTGTTACCATTTCTTTTCATGCCTAATTTATAAATTAAATTTAATATTGGTACCTATCTGAATATAGGAAAAAATGCACTGTATAGAGTGGAGACTGTACTATTTGTGGTTTCAGGAACCCACCTGGAGTCTTGGAAGGTATCTCTCTGGAATAAAAAGGAGCTAATCTACTCACAAAATAAAAACAGATTTAAGGTAATTAAATTGGGCTAAGGTTCTTGAATGAAGCTGATATAAACATCATCAAGAAATGCCAGGTCCATATTTTTAAGCAACGGCAGTAGCTCTCGATGCATTGCTATGATATTTATAGAATGTTCTGGTTCACAGGCTCACTTAGGAAGAATGACAGCACCTTTGCATTTTCCTTACAGCTCAGGAACTCTGACTTGCTTTTTCTGTTGATGTTAGAGATATTAAGTCATTCCTTTTTCTTCAATGTCTATTTTTTACTGAATTTTTGTGGTTCATACATCTTAGAAAAGGCCTTTCTGCATCAAACAAATGTTGTGAGGGAGAACACTGAAGAAACCAAGAAGCATCCTGAACAGCATTTGGGAAACTTCCCAGCCTGCTTTTTTTTCTGCTATAGTCTACTAATTAATGTAACCTAACCTTAACTTGCTGAAAGATGACTTGCTATTTTGGGGAACTGGATCAGAGTGAACCATCCCATGGGAAGCTGGGATATGCTGGACCTAGTTACAGGAGATTACGAGAGGCCTGTGGACGAGTGTTTGCTGAGGGCTCTGGGGCTTCCAGGTCTCTAGGTTAGCTGGGTCCACATGTTCCACATATCTGTACACTCAGCAATTGTTGTTGGTCAGAAGTCTCAAGTTTCATCAGCAACAGCAGGAGCAACTGAGGACTTTGGCCCATTGTTACCCTTCTGAAGTCTATTACTGGTGGAAGTAGGAGGACAAGTGGGAGCTAAGGACCTGGACTCCAGCTCTGGCCTTTGACTCTCTCACTTCCCAAACCTAGTGTCTTGAGGGGCTTAATCAATTTAAGTATTACTGTTTCCTCTTCATCATTTGAAAGCATGGGCACTACACTAGCCATGACTACATTATAAACCAACTAAGTATCACCGTGTAATCTGCTTCTCCTTGAAGAGCTGATATTGCAACACAGAGATATGGAGAAAATTAATTTCTAATACAATGTGTAATATACTGCTAGGTGTTTGTACATGGGGTTAAAAATTATAGAAGAGGGGCTGGAGAGATGGCCTAGCAGTTAAGAGTGCCGACCGACCTCTGCAGCATTGCACGACACGGGTGCACAGACCTGCAAGAAGATAGTACATTCCTACACATACAGAAAATAAATAAGAAATAAATAAGTAAATAAAGAAAAATTATAGAAGAATATTTCTTATTTCAGGGCATTCTTAGGTAGGATTTCTTTTTTTAATATATATATATATTTAAATTTATTTATTTTGTATGTGTATGGATATACTGTCTGCATGTAGGTTTGTGCACCTGTGTCATGCAATGCCACGGAGATCAGAAGAGGGCATCGGATTCCCCTGGAACTGCAGTTAAATAGGGTTCTCAGCTGCCATGTGAGTGCTGGGGATCGAACCAGGGTCCTCTGCAAGAGTAGTTGGCGCTCTTAACTGCTAGGCCATCCCTAGGATTTCTATGTTAACGTGTTAGCTAAATTATGAAGATGAGCTGGAGTTAGGTAAAGAAATGGAGAAAAGTTGCCACAAGTATAAGGTCACCACAGGACATCCATTTGCTGGCCCAAGGAACATCAGAAAGGTGTAGCATACTCTGTCTGGAGAACATGCTGACCAAGTTTTTAATTCTAATGAAGTGGCACAAGTCAGGAAAAGGGGTAAAATTTAGTGAGGGTCTGTGTGGAGGGAGAACACAGGCCCTTTTTCCCTGCAATAGGAGGCTTTGGTGCTCATTCAGTTTTCTTCTGTCTTGAATGGGCACTTAGAGGATCAGTGAATGATATGCTATCATCAGCTCATTGGTTGATGTTAATGGTATGTAACCATTGTAATCACAATAATTATAGCAAGCAAGTACAGAAATTCATTGGGTTTTTAGGTTTATTTGGAAAATTCTACAGGAAGGTTCTGATTCTTGGGTTCTAACTGACATAGAAGAGCAGGAATTTGTAGTACCATGAGTCTTTTATTGGTTCTATGTTTGGTCATTTAAGTTATAAGTTACAACAGTGTACCAGTTGTAATTAGCAGTAAGTATATTGTTACAAATAGGACCCATATGTCTTTTATGTCAAGGCTTCTAACAAATAGATTTCTGAAATGTATCAGAAACTATAGTATGTACCCCAAAGAGATAGGGAAAGAATATATAACCTTTATCATAGCGAACGTTTCTTCTTCTCCTCTTGTTCTTGCTCCTCCTCCTCCTTCTTTTAGCCATCTTATCTTCATTAGGAAAATAATACATTACAAAGATGAACCAACTAAAAGCACTTCACAGGAGTCCTGACTCAACTATACAAAACACCCACTCCTTTTGCTATTGCTGGCTGCTTCCTGCAGTATGTCAACTGCAAATAGAACAAGGCTCCAAGGCCCATGAAGCCCAAAAGTGGTTGCTGAGCAAACGGGGCTATTTGAGGTACATTCCTTTCTGCTGAGCTTGGTGTCAGGAAAAGAGAACTCTGCTTTCCTGCAGCATGACCCTTATGCCTCACGAGGCTTGAGCAGGGGTTGTGCCCAGCTGGCAGCAAGGGAGGGGCTTGTGGACACTTGAAGTGCTGAAATCCCTGTCCCCAAACACTACTTGGGAAGGCCCATATTTCTGGCCTCATGCCCTTCTCCAATTTCATTTCCACTGAAGACTGGCCTGAACTCTGAGATCTTTTCCATTAACATTGGTGGCTAAAATTAAATTTTGAAGTCCTACTGAAGAATGAGTTCAAGCACTTTCTAAAACACATCCGGCCTCTTATACGAGCATCCCTTGGCAATAAGAAGGTGGTGGGAGTGTTCCTTTAACCAGAATGTGTTTCTGGAAGGAAAGTAAGAGATTTATACACACTTTACTAAATGACTTGAGAGTAAGAAATGAATGAAGTCTGACCTCAAGGTGTTTAAACTATTGTAGGAATTTCTGAGTCTTGGATAGCAACATCTTCTGTGAAGCTGTCTGTGGCAAATCTTTTTAAATATAGTAACAAAAGCCAATAATAGTAGTGAATGCTATATGACTCAATTTTCAAACCCAAGCCCCTGTTGCAAACATCATCTTATTGGAACTTCATAGCATTCCTGCACTTTATAAGATCTTGCTTTCTCCAACTGAACATTAAAGAAACTGAAGCTCAGAGAGAAATGTATGTCTGTCAATTTGAATGAGTCAATTTGTCTGACAGATTGGAGGCCTTCTCATTTCAAAACATGATACCTTTCACTCAAATAAGATGCTGTTCTAGGATAGGGAGTTGGATTCTCTTTGGTCATGGACACTAGTAGACCCAATGGCCACAATTTAAAACCTTATACTTTTTGTGATTTATGTTATTCATCTGTCTACAAGGTAGACAATAAATTAACATAAGAATTTTTCCTAAATGGTGAAGAAATTAACTACCTTTCTCTCCATCCTATAAACATTTATTTATAATTTTTATTCATAATTCTGTGGATTCATTTCTCCTTCCCAAATACTTCTCCATTCCCTGAACTCACTGCTTACACAATTCAAGTTGAGCCTCTGTGCTAAGTCATTGGAAATCCCCTTTCGTCCAGCCAGGAAACTCAGCCCAAAGTAAGCAAGCTAATTGATAAGGTTCCAGAGCACTGATGTAAACATGCAGTCCCAAGGTTAAAGTCCTTCTTTTCCTTTAGTTAAATTCCATAAATTGTAGTTTGATTATTTTTAGTTTCCCTCCCCATCTACATTACAACCTTATAACTGCCTCCCAATCTCTGCTTTTATCTTATGTTCTTTCTCTCTCTTTCTATCTCTTACTCTCACTCGCTCTCTCTATATATACATACACATATATATGTCCAATTTCATATATATACATATATATATATATCCAATTTCACACACACACAAACACACATACACACGGGCACACTGAATGGAATTTGTGCCCCAAATGCCCTTTAATGCGGGGCCATCCGCTAAAGCTTGTTAACCTACCCAACATCACAGCCTTAAAGAAAACTGACTCTCCCTCTCTCCTAGTTATCAGTTGCCAATAGTTCCTCAGTTGTTAATGGGGTTTCTTGCTCACCTACCCACTTCTGTGTTGTGATTCTGCCTGGCATGAAGTTAAGCAGGTCTTGCGTACACTGTCACCATTGCTGAGTTCATATGTATAATCCCCCCTCCCCAGCTATTTGGAAAACTGCTTCCTTGTAGTCATCCACCACCTCTGAGTCTGAAAATCTTTCCACGCCTATTTTGCAATAACCCCTTGAGCCTTGGGAGGCAAACGTTTGATACAGAGGTCTGATTCAGGGATAAGTAATATGTAGTCTTTTATGAAGCTTTTGACCAGAGGCCTAAGACTTGCTCAAATAATACCCATCAGAACTTGAAGGCTGAAGACCCATACCTATAAGGGCTGAGCTTAAGTCGGACTCCTGTTTAACCTACATCGACCAAATGACCTTCAAAAAATATCCTAATATGCTTGTTCTTAAGTTTCTATTTTTAATACCTTTCCCGGAGACACAATACAGACCAAATATAAGTGAATTCCCTTGTGGCTGTGACAAAACACCTGCAAAGAAATAACTTTAAAGAGGAAGTTTATTTTGGCTTACAGTCACAGAGGGTAAACTACATCACAACACAGAGAGCTTCAGAAGCATTCTGCAACTAGTCACATTGCATCTGCCACCAGGGAAGCCAAGAATAAACAGGAAGGAGAGCCAGGGTATAAAAACCTCAAGGCCATCCCCAATAACCTTCCTTTACTCAAACATTTTGCAAACTTCCAAACAATATCATCAGCTAGTGACCAAGTGTTCAAATACACTAGCCTATGGAGAGGCATTTCACATTCAGACCTCAACAAGTCAAACTAAACTATTCTGATGCAGCCAGATGGCTCAGACGCTACCCAGCCTAAAGACCTGAGTTGATTTCTGGGACCTTGGTATTGGGAGGAGTGATCCAACTCTAGAAGTTGTCCTCTGTCACACACACACACGCACACACACACACACACACACACACTAATAATTAAAGTATTTTAAAACTCTAAGAACTCTGCTAGCTCTAAACATTTATTTGCCCTTTCATAACTTGACATAGAATACTTGAGCTATTTTGAGAAGAGTTTGTGTTTATACTTTTTTTATTTTTATTTATTCTTGTATGTGCATGAATGTACTGTCTGCATGTAGGTCTGTGCACCCGTGTTGGGCAATGCTGCAGATGCCAGAAGAGGGTGTCAGATTCCTCTGTAACTGGAGTCAAAGATGGTTCTCAGCCACCACATGGGCGCTGGGGATTGAACCTGGGTCCTTTGCAAGAGCAGTTGGCGCTCTTAATCGCTAGGCCATCTCTCCAGCCCTAGTTTATACTTTTAAAGAATTATAAGTCATGCTGAGTCATAATACTTTCCCTGATAATTACATTTACAAACGATTACTATTTCTACTTAATCTAAACAAGGTATATTATCCATGCTCTAATATATTACTTAATTTTTAACCCTTACTCCAAGACAGGTAATGCTAGAAGTGGCTTGTCCCAGAAGGCTTAACAGCAGGTCAAGAATTAAGAGGCCATGAATTATGTAATTTCCAACTCTTCTGTCCCTCCAGGTGGCTTAGCTTAAAGCAGAATGTGCTCTCAGCCCTATGATTTGTAAGCTAGATCCTTTCTTGAGAACAATCACCTGACTCAGAAGGTCAAAGAGAGGAAGCAATAACTTTGCCAGCTCGAAGACCCTTTAGCTGTAGTTAATGCCACAAAAATTAATCATTGTATATCAAGAAATAATTACATCAGTTGCATGGTATACTCGAAACTGACAAATGTGCTCTCTGAGATATAAAGAACTGAAATACCATCTGTGATATTCTAATTCATAATTCCATTAAATAGTACGTTAAATAGCTAGACAAATCAAGTTCAAATGTAATCATTAACCTAGCCCAAAGCTCTTAATTTATCTGGGACTCACCCAGGTATTCAATAGCACCACAGAGGTTAAGTGTGACTGAAAATCATTATAGAGTATGGCACCCATGTAGCAAGTAGCTTTATCACGCATTGACATATCTCAATCTTATGCAAGCATCATAAAGATATCATTGTCCTCAATTTAATTAGAAGGAAACTTTCCTCAAGTTATTATTGGTAAAGGTAAGATGCATTCTGAACTCTGGTGTTTCTGATTCATGCTTCATTACTGCAATATTTTCCCTTTAAATTTAAAAAGGAATTTTTGACCCCCACCCCCCAGAAGTCCCTGCCCATGCTATGCACAACAGGCTGATCAGCAGCAGCTGGCCCCCACTTCCAGAAGGCTTCACACATGCCACGTGGAGCGGGAGGTCCAACAGTGGCCAGCCCCACCCCAGGTAGGTCCCAAAGATCACCAGTGCCTGGCTCCTACCCTCAGAAGACCCTGCCCATGCCAGAAGGAGCAGTCAGACCACCATCTGCCTTGCCCCCACCCCTGGAGTACTCTGGCTTCAAATCAGCACAGGCTCAGCTTCCAGAGGCTTGATAGAGCCTCACATACCCACCCAGAGGCCAGACTGCAACAGGAATGACTTGGCCTCCAGCAGCCCCAGTTGAGAAGAGTGACAACTACCTGGTCCTTCTGGTACAAAATCAAAAGTGAAAACCTAAAGCCTAGACCATCCAGCCCTTTATAAATAATAAGAAGACAACTGTATGCAAGCTAAACCAGGTGGGGTTCCAAGACAACTGGACCAGCCTGGTCCAGTCAAGTGCACATAGCCAAACTGAACCCTGCAGAGCTCAGAGACTGCCTGGTGGAATGGTCCAGATCAGACAGGCCTGTGCAGATGAGTGAACCAGGTGGAGCACTGAGAACACCCAGCAGAATGGCTGGGCCCTGCAGTCCCACACAGCCAGCCCAGGGGAATGGGTAGATCCACATAATGCAGCATGAGGTTCAAGCTGATCTGATTGTTACCTCTCCTGGACCTCTGGACAAGTTCTAGACTAGAAGAGCAAGAACTAGCTGGTTCCTCCAGTATAAAATCAAAAGTGAAAACCTGAATCCTAGACCAGCTTTTCATAATTAATAAGAAGGCAAGGAAGGCACTTAAAAAAAAAACACAAGCAAATTCAGCCTTGAACTCAAGAAAGAAACACTGGAGTTTTGTAACATAATACAAACAACAAAACAAAACCACATGCCAAAAACACAACGGAAAAAAAAAACAATAACATGGGAAAACCAAATAATAAATCCCCACTAAATTCTACCAGTCCTGTAGAAGACTCCTACAATGAGAACTCCCTGGAGGTAACCCAGGACACAGATCTTAAAAGAACTATCATAGACATAATCAAAGAAATCAAGGAATATAAAGACCACACAGACAAATGAATCAAAGAACTAGAATGAGAGAATGATAAACTTAAAGAACACATAGACAAATGAAGCAAAGAACTAGAAGAAGAGAATGACAAACTCCAGGAGGAAGTGGAAATACTAAAGGAATCTCAGGCTGAAATGAAAAAAGAAATTGAACACTCATCCAGTCAACAGGAAAGGATGGGAGAAAGCTTCAATAATTGAATGGATGAGGCAGAAAATAGAATATCAAGACTGGAAGATAACATGGAAGAACTGGAATGCTCAAGCAAAGATTATGGAAAATGTAAAAAACACAAGAGTCGAATAATCAGGAAATGTGGGTCACCATGAAAAGACCACACATGCAAGTGTACAGATGGCCTCTGGAATGCCAGAGAGTGTTACCAAAGGCCACTAAACCAATAAAGCAAATACGGGTCTCCCTGAGTCAAGCAAGACTCCACCGTCAGCACCAGCTACACCTCACCTGCCTGGAAATACTGAGCAGCAGAGGCAGCTATGTGCCTGTATATCCCAAATCTAATTGGCTATTGGCTTGGAGGAATAACCCATTGGCTGATGCCACAAGCCTACATCCTCTACAGGTTAGGAGATGTTATAAGCCACAGTCAGACCCTGTCATATTTATCAGGGGGTAAAAATGTAATTCATGTATTAACATATCATCCAAACATGTGTCTATGCCAAAGTAACCTACCATAACTATTAGTGCTGCTTAAATACCTATATATCTAATTGCTTGTGCTTCATTAGTAGGATCAAAAGGTTACTCCTGAACAAACTGTCAGCCCATGAAAGGAAACAGCCAGAATTGACCAGAATCCAAGTCAACAGCTCCAGAGAGAGAGGACAGTTTTACTTCTCATCCACCTGTGCCCCTTTTCTAAGCCTAGGGAACAATCTGCAGAAGAGGGGGTGTGGTAGAATGTAAAGGCTGCGATTGGGGTGAACGGTGAAACTACAGCGATGTAGTCTGGACACTCATTTGATCAACTTGATTGAACAAACAACCTGTCACCCCCCACTGAATGGTGGGACTGTGGGGGTTTGGGCACAACAGTCTGTAGATTGGTTTTGCACGAAGGATGCTTATACTCATGGATTATCACTTATAGCTAAAAAAGGAAAAAAAAAACCTGAAAGATGCAGGACAGTTATGGCAGAATACATGATCTGGGATGGGGTGGGTGTGGGGGGGAAGGGAAAGGGAAATATGCCTGATCTGAATTGGAAAATGATGTACGAAATGCACAAACCATCAATAAAAATTAAATTAAAAAAAAAAAGAAAAGAAAAGACCAAACGTCCATATCATACAGATGGAGGAAGGAGAAGAATCCCAGGATAGCTATATTTGTATTTACCAGATTTTCATACAACATTTCTCAGTCCAATTTAGATTCATTCCCTTTTCCATGCCCCCACCCCAGCCAAGTCCATGCCATACATGTCTTCCATCTTTTACTCAGTCTTTTTAAAGTTTTTCTATGCAGAGGGTTATGGTTTGTGCAGAAGTTAACTGTTTCCATCAGTCCTTTGTCCTAGTCCATTTGTTTTTGTTGTTTCCTCCAATTTTTCCTAGTCCATTTGTTTTTGTTGTTTCCTCCAATTTTTATTGCTCCAAAATATCTATCTATCTGTCTATCTGTCTATCTATCTATCTATCTATCTATCTATCTATCTATATGTCACACATATACACCCAATCCAAAATGACTATACATGCCATCCCAGGTTACTTTACCCAGCAAAAATGTCAGTTATAGTCGATGGAGAAAGAAAAATCTTTCATGGCATAAACAAGATGAAAGAATGCATGTCCAGAAAACCAACCCTTCGGAAATTACTGGAGACAATTCAAAGAACAGAGAAAAGGAGTGACTGCTCCCAAGTGGCAAAAGAAAGTAACTAATGAAGGTATAATTGAAAATACAAAATTAGTCCAAAAATGCAAACAGAAACCATATTTTTGGGAAGCAGTATACATCTCTCAATAATAACCTTAAATATTAATGATCAGAAATACCCAATAAAGAGACATAGACTGAGAGAATGGATTAAGAAATTGAATCTGGGGCTGGAGAGATGGCTCAGTGGTTAAGAGCACCAATTGCTCTTGCAGAGTACCTGAGTTCTACTCCCAGCACCCACATGATGGCTAAAAAGCATCTTTAACTCCAGTTCCAGGGGAATCCAACACCTTCATCTGACCTCCACGGCATTGCATGACACAGGTACACCTACCTACATGATGACCATAGACTCATGCACATAAAATAATATATAAAATTTTTTAAAAAGAAATTTAATCCAACTCTGCTTTCTACAAGAAACCCACCTTACCTTCAAAGACACTATCTTAAGGTGAAAGGATAGAAAAAAATATTCCAAGCAAATGGTACCAAAAGGCAAGCAGGAGTTGCTATTCTAATATCAGACAAAATAGACTTCAAAGTAAAAGTAATCAGAAGAGATGAAAATGGTCACTAAATTCTTACCAAGGGGACAATTAACCATGAAGATTCCAAAATCATGAATATATGTGCACCAAACTCTGTTGCACTGAACTTCAAAAGCACAATTCTGTAAGACTTCCTGGCATAGATTAATCCCAGCACACTAATAGTGGGGGTCTTCAATACCCCACTGAGCCCATTGGACATGCCAATTGGACAAAGAATAAATAGAAGAACATCTGGACTGACCAATATGATACATCAAATGGACCCAACAGAAATCCACTTAATATTCTACCAAGACAACAAAGAATATACTTTCTTTTTTTTACTTTTTTTTTGGATTGCACAGAGATATTTTATTTTTATTTTTTATGATTAAAAATTTGAGAATTTCATACAGTATATTTTTATCATAGTCATTCCCCCCTCATCTACCCCTCTTCTATCCAAATTTCTGTCTGATTGTTTTTTCTTTTTTTTTCTGATCCATCCTGGAGCTGGGTCCTTTACTCTATGATCCATCCTGGAGCTGGGTCCTTTATTCTATGATCCATCCTGGAGGCAGGTCCTTTACTCTCAGATCCATCCTGGAGCTGGGTCCTTTACTCTTTGATCCATCCTGTGGGCAGGTCCTTTACCCTCCAGCCTTCCTGGAGCCAGGTCGTTTACTCTCTGATCCATCCTGGAGACTAGGAATATACTTTCCATTCAGCATGCCATGGAACAATATATAAATATATCCCAGAGATATTGGGACACAGAACAAGCTTCAACAAATACAAAAATTGAAATAATTCTATGCATTCTATTAGACCACAGTGCAATAAAACTTAATGCCAATAACAGAAGAAGCCCTACTATTTACAAGAACTTATAGAGACTAAATAGCACACACATGAGTAATGAATGAGTCGAGTGAGAAATAAAGAAAGAAATGAAAGTATTCCTGGAACTAAATGAAAAGGTCAATACAACACAACAAAACCTATGGGACACTTTAAAAGCAGTACTAAGAGGGATATTAATAGCCCTAAGTGCCTACATTAAAAAATTAAAAAAAAAAAAAACAGAAAGAGCACAAATAAACGACCTAACACTACAGCTAAAAACACTTGAGACATAATAACAAATGAATCCTAAACTCAACAGACAAGATGAAATAACAAAAATCAGAACAGAGATCAATGAAATAGAAACAAGGAAAACAATACAAAAAAATCAGTGAATCCAAGAGCTGATTCTTTGAAAGGATAAACAAGATAGATAGACTTCTAGCCCAGTTAACCAAAAGACAGAAAGAGCAACTCCAAATCAATAAAATTCAAGATGAAAGGGGAAACATTACAACAGATAATTAAAAGATACAGACAATCATATGGGAATACTTCAAAAACCTATACTCTACTAAATTTGAAAACCTAAGAGAAATGGATGAATATCTGAAATCATGGAAATTGCCAAAGCTTAACCAAGAAGAGATTGACAGCTTAAACAGACCCATAACCTATGAGAAAATTGAAACAGTAAATAAAAACCTCCCAACTAATAAAAGCCAAGGCCCAGATGGACTTATAGCAGAATTCTATAAAACATTTAAAGAGGGTTTACAACCATTATTACTCAAGTTACTCAAAAGGATAGAAGCAGAGGGAAATCTCCCAAATTTCTTCTCTGAAGCCAGCATCACTCTACTACCAAAACTAGGCAAAGATACAACCAAAAAAGAAAACTATAGACCCATTTCATTAATGAACATAAATGCAAAATTTCTCAACAAAAACTTCCAAGATGCATACAGGCACTCATCAAAAAGGTTATCCATTATGACCAAGTCAGATTTATACCAAAGATGCACGGATGGTTCAAAATACATAAACCAATAGTCATAAAGCACATAAACAGACTGAAACACAAAAACCACATGGTCATCTCAATTGATATGCCTTTGACAAAATCTAACATCCCTTCATGTTTATATCCTAGAGGGAATTGAACTGGAGGGTACATTCCTCAGCATAAGCAAACCATATTCAACAAATCCGCAGGCAACATCATTCTAAATGGAGAAAAGTTAGAAGCATTCCCCTTAAAGTCAAGAACCCACGAGGATGCTCCCATCTCCAATCCTTTTCAATATAGTGCTTGAAATGCTTGCTTTAGCTATAAGACAAGAAAGGGAATTTAAAGGAATACTAGTTGGAAAAGAGAACATCAAACTATCCCTTTTTGCAGATGACATGATACTTTACTTAAGGGATGCCAAAAACTTCACCATAAACTCCTAGAAATTATTAATAGTTTCAGTAAAGTGGTAGGATACCAAATTAACCTATAAAAATCTGCAGCATTTCTTTATACCAACAAACAATTGAGGAGTAATTCAAGGAGATCTTCCCATGCACAATAGCATCAAAAATAAGTAAGTAAGTAAGTAAGTAAGTAAGTAAAAGTAAATAAATAAATAAATAATCTCAGAACAAACCTAACCAAAGACACTAAAGATCTCTACAATGAAAATTTTAAACACTTGAAGGATGAGACTAAAGAAGATACCAGAAGATGGAAGGACCTCCCATGCTCATGGATTGGAAGAATTAATAGTAAAAATTAACATCCTACCCAAATTAATATACAGACTCGATGCAATCTCAGTTAAAGTCCCCATGAATTTCTTCACAGACAAAAATATCCTTAAATTCATATGGAAAAACAAGAGACCCTGGATAGCCAAAGCAACCCTGAGCAAAAAGAGCAATGCACAGGGGATTACTATACAGGACATCAAACTATATTACAGGGCTACAGTCATAAAAACACCCTGGTACTAGCACAAAAACACACCCATAGATCAATGGAACAAAATTGAACATCAAAACTTGAGAACATACAATTTCAGCCACCTCATATTTGAAAAAGGGGCCAAGAAGACTCAGTGGTGGAAAGACAGCATCTTCACCAAATGGTGCTGGCTAAACTGGATCACCACTTGTAGAAGAATAAAACTAAACCCCTACTTTTCACCCTATACAAAAATCAACTCCGAATGGATCAGAGACCTGAAACTCTGAAAATGATAGAAGAAATCATTGGCAGTAACCTATAAGATATAGGCATAGGAAAAATTTAAAAAAATTTTATTTATTTTTGTATGTGTATGAATGTACCGTCTGCATGCAAGTTTGTTCACCCGTGTCGTGCAATGCCGTGGAGGTCAGAAGAGGGTGTCGGACTCCCTCGGAACTGAAGTTCTCCTGGAATTGGAGTTTCAGACGGTTCTCGGCCACCATGTGGGTGCTGGGGATCGAACCCGGGTCCTCTGTAAGAGCAGTTGGCACTCTTAACCGCTAGGCCATCTCTCCAGCCCGGAAAATGCTTTCTAAGTCAGACACAAGCTGCACAGGAAGTAAGGTCAATTGACAAGTAAGACCTCATTAAACTCAAAAGTTTCTGTACAGTGAAAGAAACGATAGATGTTAAGAGAAAACCCACAGAGTGAGAAGAAGCCTTCACTACTCATATATCTGACAGAGGATTAACATTGGGACTATATAAGTTACTCAAAAAACAAAGGAACAAGAAAAAAAATGACCCAATCAAAAGATGGAGTAAAGAGTTGAAGAGACTTCATAAATGAAGAAGTAAATATGGTTGAGAAACATCTTAAAAAATGTTCAACTTTGCTAATAATTATGGAAATGCAAATAAAACCCACTTTAAGATTTCATCTTACTCCAGTAATACTGGCTACGATCAAGAAAACAAATGATACAAATTCTGGAGAGGTTGTGGGGAAAAGGAAACACTCAGCCACTGCTGGTGGAAATGCAAACTCATGCAACCCCTATGGAAAACAGTGTGGAGAACCCTTAAAAGACTCAAAATGAACCGACTACCTGACCTAGTCATATACCCACAAGATTCATCCTATTGCAGAGATATGTGTACAGTCATGTTTACTGTAGCTCTCTTCACAATAGTGAAAACCTGGAAACAACCCATGTCCCTCAACTGATGAGTAGATAAAGAAAATGTGGTACATCTACATAATGGAGTTGTATGTAGCAGTAAAGAAAAATGACATTTGCAGGTAAATGGATGGAACTAGAAGCCATTATGCTAAGTGAATAACACAGTCCCAGAAAAAAAAAAATGTATGGTGTCTCTCATTTGTGGTTCCTAGCACCAAATCCTTATTTGTAAAGCAAACTGAGTATATTTTTGGTATTTTTTGAGACAGGGTCTCTCTGTAGTCCCAGCTGGCCTGGAGCTCACTCTGTAGACCAGGCTGGCCTTGAACTCACAGAGATCCACCTGCCTCTGCCTCCCGAGTGCTGGGATTAAAGGCATGCGCCACCACGCTCAGCTATTTTTTTTTTCTTTTTAGTAAATATAATACCTGCTGCCGCTACAAAAAGGAGTACATTAATAAGTACATCAAGTTGGTATGTAATTTAGGAATGTAAAATAATATTTCTTTTTACTTCCATTCAACTCTACTGTTAAAAAGTGAATCCCTACACTTGTTTTGGACTTAACCTAAAAAAAATAAAAGAAAACCCAATAAACTTGCTAGAACTTAAAAAAAAAAAAAACCTTAAAAAAATGAAAGTTACCTCTTCTCACAAATAAAAAAGATTATGCTGTTGCTATGGACTCAATTATTTTTGTGAAGAAAGAAGGTATCAGGGAAATGTAGATGTGGAAAAATATTGAGTTTGTAACACCAAACTTATTTATAATAAATCCAAAAAAATAATTTTGAATAAACTTGGTTTTGCTCATTATAAATATAACAAATGTTTGATGCAATAAATTAGAAAAAGTAGAAACAAAAATAATATTTCCTTAAATTAAAAGTAAATTGTGGGGCTGGAGAGATGGCCTAGAGGTTAACAGCACCGACTGCTCTTGCAGAGGACCCAGGTTCAATCCCCAGCACCCACATGGCGGCTGAGAATCGTCTGTAACTCCAGTTCCAGGAGAACTCCAGTTCCAGGAGAACTCCAGTTTCAGGGGAATCTGACACCCTTTTCTGACCTCTGCAGCATTGCACGACAGGGGTGCACAAATCTACATGCAGACAGTACTTTCAAATAAATAAATAAATAAAGTAATTTGTAATTATTTTTCTGTCTTGGAGTATGTACAATTTGTAGCCCTTTATGTTTACCCTTTTCTGATGAGACCTCATTTATCTGGACTCATTGAATCAGGCTAAACTAATCTTACATAACATGAACAGAATTAATATTTGTTGAATGTATGACTACATGAATTAAATATGTAGTCTATAAACAATGCAGGATTTGCAAGCCTTTAGATAAGATTCAACAGGTAAATTGAATATCATTCATTCATAATCTATCATAAGCCATAAAATATATCAAGACAGGATTAAAGTTAAATTCTCTCTTCAAGGAATTTAAGTTCAAATAGTTCTAATAAGAAATAACATGAAACAAGCTGTGAGGGGCTGGACAGATGGCTCACATGTTAAGAGTACCAATTGCTCTTGAGAGGACCCAGGTTCGATTCCCAACACCCACATGGCTGTTAACAACCACCTATTATTTCAGTTTCAGGGGATCCAATGTCTTTTTATGACCTCTAAGGGCATTGCATAACAAGGGTGTACTAATACACATGCAGACAATACACTCACTCACATAAACAAAAGAAAAGAATAAAATATCAAGCTGTGAAATGATCAGAATGAAACACAGTAGGCTAAAATGCAATGTAATTAGGCATTCTTCAGAGTGTTTATGCATTTTAGCCCTAGTACACATCAATGACTTGTCATCCAGGTATGAATTCAATTAATCTGTTACAATTGAACCCTGTAGCTTCAACTATAATGAAGACATGGTTTTCTGTTTAAAGACAGTCTTCTGATAAAGAGAAATTAGAGCAGACCTACAATCTTTTTGGAATTCTGTTATCAGATTGAAGGAAGTTTGGTTTTGGTTTTGACTTTTGCTTTCTTCAGCAATTAAATCAAATATTTGAACCATACAGAATGTTTCAAGTTCAGTTTAGGAGCTAGAGGCCCCTTTTATTTCAAATTCATAGTTCACAACCCATAAAATGAGGCAGGACATGTAACTAAATTTTAGCTAGACTGTACTGGGTTAGTGTTCCCCAAAGTTCTGGAATTTAAGCATCTTCTTTAAGGGAGTGACTCTAGATAGGCTGACTAGATTCCAATGAATGAATTTTTATGGAAGGACATCTGGGTAAAAATTCTTCACCAGATAGGCCTTAACATATATGATGAAATCTGGTAGCAGGAGATATGGAGGAGGGAGAGTCTAAATTTGATTAATATTTATTATATGAAATGCACAAAACCTCAATAAGATATATACAAACAGAAAAGAAAAATGAAAAAAAGAAAAGAAACGTAGGTATCTTAATTATTTCCCAGAATCATGGGTCATGAAGCAAACAACTCTGTGGTCTCCATGAACACACAATTCTGTGGTCTCTATGAACACATACTCTGTGGTCTCTATGAACACATAACTCTGTGGTCTCCATGAACATGGCTTTCTTAATAACAGCCACCTTGATTTTTAAGGCTAATATATGCTCAATAATTGATTGGATGATTCAGTCATATTTTATAATAGATGTTAAAATATACAGCACATGAAATTATTAAATTAGAATATACTTATACGTGATGAATTGAATGATTATGCTGATTACCAGACATTTACATGTTCACAGTTTTTGGATACAGAGGGATTGATGATGACACAGTAAAAAGGCTGGAATCTGAAGTCTACGCTTAGGTGATAATTAAAATGATATGAACATCTAAGATTTCATCATTCCTTTATATTTGAATAATTTGTCATGTGTATAAGCTCTGTCATCTAAAATTCCACTTACTGATAGATATCTTAATCCATTGCCTGGTGTGTTTGTAAATATTCTAATACTAGACATATCCTACCACTCTACTCCTCAGAAATGAGAATTGTGCTTCAGAGTGTTCAGAATTCCATATGAACATCTAAGCACCCTCCTGACACCATTTCTGCTTGGTCTTTTGAAACATGTTGTTTATTATTATGTCAATACCATAATAGCCCAAACAATTAGACTGACCCTGAAATGGAGATTTAATAGTGGGCCCAAACTCTGAGGACATGTTTCCCTAGCTATCTGTTAGAATCATCTGTCTCCCAGAACTGTGTGGATGGTTCTCTCTTATCCCCCGAACTTATTTAGATGGTGCTATATTTGTCATCACTCAGTGCCAATGTAATTGTCCATGTCCTAACCCTACTTCTCACTGTGGACGCCAGTCACAGTTCACATTCATCCAGGAGCACCCACCCTTCCCCAAGCTCCAGTGTTCACAGGCAGCTGCACTTGTTAATTCTCAAGAATACCCACATTCATTCATTATTTTTTTGGATGGAGTACCAAACTGATGTTGCCAAGGAGATGCTCTAATCATGAGACCTAAGAAGCATTTTGCCAAGGTTAATGAAGTCCTTAGTCCAGATTATGTCCATTAATAAAAGTCATTCCCATAGAAAGAGTAAAAAATTCTACACTCTCATATTTATAAAAACACTCTAAGGGAGAGTTAGTTCAGGGTTCTCTGAATTTGTAACACTTGTTCTTATGCTCCCCCAGTCACCATAGGGAATGGACTCATCCTCACCTCCTGCATGTGAGCCCATGATAACTTCTCTACAGCATGTATGCCCTTGTCACCCATCCTTATCTCCTGCATGTGCACATGATAACCTCTCTATAGTACACATATCCTATGATATCCTCTCTATAGTACATGTCCTTGCTTATTATGATTTTTTTTCCTTAGGAGAATGGCTTTTGAATCAAGGTTCATACTTAATATATAAGGCATGGTTGACTGGGGCAGAATTATTTTGATCCTAAAGAATCACTTTATAACCTTAAAATTATCATGTACACTCTGAGCAACATAGTTTCTTCCTTTGTTAAATAAGAAAAGGCTAATTTAGGTTGGTAACTTCACTGGCTCTGGAATCAATTAAATAGCAGATCATTGGACATTCCTGTGAGGGACTTTCTTGATCAGATTATTTGAAGCAGGGACACCCACACTGAATGTGGGTGGCATGTACTGGTGGCAGCCAGGTCAAAGGACATGGCAGGAGGAAGCTTTCTTTTTCTTTTTCTGCTAGCCTTTACTCTTTCTGGTCCTTCCATCATCTCCTCCTCCTCCTCCTCCTCCTCCTCCTCCTCCTCCTCCTCCTCGTCCTTTCTCTCACTGATATTAAAGCCAACTTCTTTGGACTTCTGGTGTAGACTGAAGAAGAGCAGCTCTCCAGGAATCATCCAGACCTTCAGCATCAGATAGGGACTGCTGAGACATCCAGTCTCACAGAGTGAGCAACTAGCAGATTCTTGGCCTCTCTAGTGTGAAACAGCCATTGTGGGCTGCCTGCACCATATCCTATAAGCCAGTCTAATAAATCTCCTCTCGATATGCATAGTCATTATATCACCTCTACCTTTAGAGAACATTGAATAATCCATATACCAAATTAGGTATCACTTTCTCCTATAACTGCCTTAGGATAACCTCTAGTATTTGGCTATGGGGTCTCACAGCATCTAAATCACCCTGAATATTCTAATGATAGTGTTTTCTTTCTTGAATATATTACTTACTTTACTGTATAGTTCTTTTAGATATGCATCACGGTCAGGCCAGCCTGGTCTACAGAGTGAGTTGCAGGTCAGCTGGCGCTACAGGGAGACCCTGTCTCGAAAAGACAAAAAAAAAAAAAAAGATATGCATCACAGTCACACATGTTACACTGCATGTATATTAAATTGAATATACATATATTTGAATGCTATTAAAGGTATCTGTTAATCAAGAAAAATGTTTGAAACAGAAGTGTGGACACTGCAGAATAGCATATGGAAAGAAATACAAACAGAAACTGAAGCCCTCCTCCAAAGTTAACACCAAATTATTTGCTTCTTGTTTAGTTATGACCTCAAGTCGCTGTGACTCATGGAGAAGATCATAATGTATAATGAATTGTATTGGTAAAATGAAAACAATCTTCAAATGTTTGTCAGCTTGAGGATAAATAATATATTTCATTTCAAGGTCTAGGGCTACTCTTAATGCCAAGGATAACAAGCTGACTGTTGTAACATTTTATTTTTAAGGGAAAATAAAGACGTTTTTCCCTTTGCTTTGACCTCTGTTTTTGGTACATGAAAACAAATCATTGTGTATTGCACACATATCATTACCTGTTGTCATTTACTGAACACAACTGACATTGGAATTAATATTTATTCTCTGTGTGTGTGGACATGTGTGTGTGTGTGTGCGTGCGCGTGCATGCGCATGCATGCACTGCTCCACACAAATGGACAAGCATATCCCTTCAATAACTGTATTAGTCACTTTTCTGTCATCGTGACACAACAAATACATCCAAGGGAACTTACAAAAGGAGGAGTTTATCCGAGCTTATGGGTGATGAGTTCATGGGAATTAGAGTCCATCACGATGGGGAGGCATAGTGGCAGGAGGTGCCCGAGCAGGAGCAGAGCTTCGCATCTTCAATCAGTCACAGGAAGCAAAGAGAGAGAGAATGGAGATTCCCAAGGCTTTAAGAACTCTCTAAGCCCCCTCCCCCCACGCCTCAGGGACATTCACATTCAAACCACCATAATAAATATACCTATTTTTTTCTGGAAAACACTGAACTCCCCTTCTTAACTCATGGGTCTCTAGAAAAGAGACTGATTTGGACTTTGTAACAACTTTGGGTGAGTTGACATACTTCTTCCTTCTGGGTTCACCTGTTGAGAGTATAACCCAAGTAGAATCAATGATATGAAATTACTTTCCCTTGAGAATCCTAGACATGAGCCTAGAAGTTACTGGAATTCATTTTATACCTGTGAAGATTCATTTTCAAAATGCATATTACATGAAAGAGGGGGTGTGGAGATGAGAGGTGAAGAGCAAAGACTTGGTGTCTGATTTTGAGTAGAAATGTATTCATGTGATTTAGGGAGCATTATAGTAAATGACAAAGATAGAAGGAGGATGGTGCTGTTTTCTTTGGAAAAAATGGGCTATTGGGCTGGAGAGCTGGGTCAGTCAGTGGTTAAGGGTACTGGCTGCTCATGCAGAGAACTCCAGTTCAAATACCAGCATCCACATGGTGGCAAATAACTGCCCATATCCCCAGCTCCTGGGGATCTGATGCTCTCTGCTTCCATGGGTATTGCACTTACATCTGTGCAGGCAATACACTCTTATGCATAAACTAAAATTAATAAATTTTAAAAAAGAAAAACAGTAATGATTTTCCCATTCAGTGGGTTTCTTCTTTGTTTCTTTGGCTTTTTCTTTTCCTGTCCAGAAGCTTTGTAGCTTAATGAGTTCACACTTACTGATTGTTTCTCTTAATGCCTGAGCACCTGATGTCCCATTAAGAAAGTCCTTTCCTACACCTAGCATTTTCGGAGTTTCAGATTTTATATTGAAGTCTCTGATCCACTTGGAGTTGACTTTTGTACAGGGAGAAAGACAAAAATCCAAGTTGATTCTTCTACAGGTGGTGATCCAGTTCTGCCAGCACCATTTGTTGAAGATGGGGTTTTTCTCCCATTGTGTATTCTTGGCACCACTGTCAAATATCAAGTGACTGAAATTGTATGTACTCATGGTGGGTCTTCTGTTTGATTGAGCTACATGTCTATTTTTGTGCCAGTACCATGCTGATTTTATAACTACAGCTCTGTAATATAACCTGAGATCTGCATTGGTCTTTTTGTTCAAAATTGTTTTCGCTGTTCAGAGTCTTTTGTGGCTCCATATGAATTTTTGGATGACTGTTTTCTAGGTCTGTGAAGAATGTTATGGTTATTTTAATTGGCATTGCATTGAATTAATCTATAGATTGTTTTGGTAAGATGGTCATGTTCACAATATCAATTCTACCAATACACACACCTGGGGGATTTTTTTTTTTAACCTCCTAGTGTCTTCCTCTATCTCTTTCTTTAAAGTTTTGAAATTTTCATTGTAGAGATCTTTAATGTTTTTCGTTAGGTTTATTCCTAAGTATACATTTTTTTTAAATTTAAAGTGAATGAGAGGGTTTACTTATATGCCATTTCTGATTGTTTGTTTCTGGTATATAGAAATGCTACTGATTTTTGTAAGTTGATTTTGTAACCTGCCACTTTACTGAAAGTATTAATCATTTCTTGTAGTTTTCTGGTGGAATTTTTGGGATCTCTTATATATAATATCATATCATCTGCAAATAGGGATAATTTAACTTCTTTTCCAGTTAGTATTCCTTTAATTTCCTTCTCCTGTCTTATTGCTCTTGCAAGGGTTTCAAGCACTATATTGAAAAGGAGTGGAGATAGAGGACAACTCTATCTGGTTCCTGGTTTTGATGGAAATGCTTCCAGTTTTTCTCCATCTAGAAAGATGTTGGCTGTGGGTTTGTTATATATAGTTTTAATGATATTGAATTATGTTCCCTCCAGATCTAATCATTATGAGCTACACATCTGACAGAGGATTAATATCCAGAATATACCAAGAATTCAAATAAAACAAAGTACCAAGAAAATAAATAACTCAATAAAAAGATGGGCTACAGATATGAACAGATAATTAACAAATGAACAAATAAAATGGTTAAGAAACAGCTTAAAAACTCAACATTCTTAGTAATCTAAGAAATGCATATAAAAATCACTTTAAAATTCCATCTTACCCAATCAGATTGGCTAAGATCACAAAAATGAAGGACAGAGATGCTGGTGAGGGTGGGGAGAAAGGGGAACACTCATTCACTATTAGTGGAAATGCAGACTAGTGCAGCCCCTATGGAAGGCAGTGTGGGAACTCTCAAAAGACTAAAACTGAACCTACCACATGACCCAGTTATACCACTCCTTGTCATATACACAAAGGACTCATCATACTGTAAAGATATCTGTACATCCATGTTTGTTGCTGCTTTCTTCAAAATAACGAAGAAATGGAAACAACTTAAATGTCCCACAACCTTTGAATGGATAAGGAAATTGTGGTATATCTACAAAATGGAGTACTACTCAGCAGTAAGAACAGATGAAATTATGAAATTTGCAGGTAAGTGGATGGAACTAGAGAATATTATTCTGAGTGAAGTAACACAAAGACAGAAAACCAGACAAGGTATGTTTTCCCTCATTTGTGGATTGTATACCAATCCCCTTACCTAAGTATATATCCTGGTATAACACCAGGAACAAAGAAATTGGAAAGGCTACATGGAGGTAAAGGAAAAGAAAAATCCTAAAACGGGGCGGGGCAGCAAGGAAAAAATGTTAATAGGGAGGAGATTGGAAGAGTGGGGGTATTGGGTTGGTAGGTGGGAGGAGGAGGAGATAAAAGGGGAGTATGATGAGAGGTGGGGGAGGTCAGGAGAGGGGGAGGATGGGAATGATTGGAGTGCTGGAGCTGAGGAGGGAAGATGGGGGATGGTAAGGGACAAAGAAAGAATAGAGATGAATGGACCTTGAGAGGCCAAGAAACCCAGAGTGAATGTGATGCCCCTGAGACCCCATGAGAAATTCACTTGCACTGTCTGAACATTAGTGCCTGGGTTGTGCAACCTGGTGGCTGTGTGGCAGGGAACAAGACAGAGTGTACCTCCCTTTGAATGGTTGGTGAGAGCGATCCAAGTGACTCTCAAAACAAAGCAGGCTATCTCCAGAGTTTTTTATTACCTACCAGAAATAGAGGATAAGCCCCTACAGTTCAGAGTGGGGCATGCTTCAGGGATAGGACTTAGATTAGTGGAACAGGAACTGAGCTGGGAACCTACTATCTGAAGTTAAGCACTCATAATCCTAGACGATGTGCACACTGCTATGAGAGACAGGGCCAATGAATGGTACAGCCAAGCACCAAACTAACAGCCATGATGAGCTGCCCAGCAAACTACCTCTATTGATGCAGTGGAGGCACTGTTGTCTCGCAGATGGTCAAAAGCTATCTAATTGGACTTGGAACCCTCTCAATGGAAGTGAACCCATGAGAGCAACTGTAAACTCAGCCAACCAAATGCACAGGGGTACGGAGGACACAGAGCCTAGAGAAAAGCCTCTCAGGGCAATATCTCTAGGCAGAGGAAATTATTACCATACACTAACTATGGAATCTTGTATTTACAGACAACCATATCTTATGCCACTCATCAAAAAAGCTACTCTATACAAACGATGGAGGCCGCTGCAGAATCCAACAACTGGTCAAATACAGATCATGTACATCTGAAAAATCCCTGTTCCTAGGAGACACATCTACAACTAACCCTCTAAACACAGAATGAGGCTCAGAGAGAAAATGGAAGCACCCCTCAATTCTCACCAGTAAAGTTCTTTTACACAATGGAGCGTGATGCAAACAGAAGGCCACAACTAGTGAACCTCCAAAGAATGGGAGCCCCCAGAGTATGTATCCCTGGAGGGGCCCCTATATTGAACCTCACCTTCCCACAGCTCAGGAATCATTGTGGAAAAAGGGGTGGAAAGATTGTAAGAGCCTGGGCTGGTGCATGAATGTAGAGAGGCAGCGACTTACACTGTTTTCACATGTTAACCTCTGGAAACGTAGGCATCAGATACAGGACCCTGCCACCTGGGACAAGGTCTCAAAGTGGAGCAAGAGAAATGGGCTGGGTCAGTCTTAGACTGAGAAGTACAAGAGACCGAGACTGTTGGGTGAGAAAGAGTGTGCCTCACCTAGGACTCCTAGATGTGCTCACTAGACTCCAGCAGATCTATCTGCACAGAAGACTGAGACTGTTGGGTGAGGAAGAGTGTGCTGTAACTAGGACTCCTAGATGTGCTGACTAGACTCCAGCAGATCTATCTGTACAGAAGACCGAGACTGTTGGGTGAGGAAGAGTGTGCCTCACCTAGTACTCCTAGATGTGCTCACTAGACTCCAGCAGACCTATCTGCACAGAAGACCGACACTGTTGGGTGAGGAAGAATGTGCGGTACCTAGGACTCCTAGATGTGCTGACTAGACTCCAGCAGATCTATCTGCACAGAAGGACATCTGGGTAAAAGATCATGACTTTCAGGGCCTAATTTTGATGTCGTGTTGCATGAGTTTTGATGGGAAGGTGGGACAAGGAGGGGACTGGATTTGGTTGGGAACCATTGTATGAGATGTACACACACACACACACACACACACACAAAAAAAAATAGCAGCAACTTTCTCATACAGCAGTGATCAGTTGACAATAGTTCCTTGGCTAAGGTTGGGTTCTCCTGCCCATTTCCCCAATTCTCAGTTTTCTGACTGAGTTTGCATGGTTCTTGTGCATGCTGTCACCATTGCTGTCACTTGAAATGAGCAAGTTCCCAGAAGCCTAGAAAGCCCAGGATCTGACACCTTGACCTTCATAATATCCTTTAACTTTTCTTTTATTTTTAAATATTCTATTTATTATTATTCTATGTGTATGAGTGTATTGCCTACATGTATGTAACTTCACCCATGTTGTGCAATACCCACAGAGGACAGAAGAGGGCTTTAGAGCTCCTGAAACTGGAATTATGGATGGTTATTAGCCATCATGTGGGTGCTAGAAACCAAACCTAGGACTTCTGCAAGAGCAGCCAGCGCTCTTAACGGCCCACTCAGTTCTCCAGCCTCTTACTTTGCTTTTCTTCTTTGTGAAAACATTAAAATACCTTGTCAGTCTTCCTTGCAGTTGAGTGCATCTATGTGAAATGGTCTCTTGTATATAAACAAATGTTAATATGTATGTCTTGCTACCAATTTTTCAATTGAACATGCTAGTAATTCATGCAAACTTGTGAGCTCAGTAAATTAGCATATCTTTCTGGCAAAAAAGAAAAACAGGCTACTGATTCACATTATTGGAAGTTTTAGACAGAGGGGCAAGTGTGTGCAAAGAAATGAACGTGTGAGGGAGCCATGTGCGCCACAGTGTCTTGGGAGTGTGACCTGGCTGTGGAGATGTGATCTGAATGATCAGGAAATAGTGACAGATCTCAGAAGCTTCGAATCATGTATTAATCATAACTGAATAATATCTCTTGTGTGAGGAGCCACTGAAGAACTCTGAACAGTGGAGTGAACTGTTGTTCCAGTTCATCCTGTAGTTCATTTTGGGAAGCACTGACAGAGAGGAGCGGGTTCAGGAATGTAGGAAAACTCTGCATTAACTTGAAGAAGAGACAAGGTGAGATTACAATAAATCTATAAAGTAGTAAAAGTAGGAAACTCTCAGAAGTTCTACAAACTGTTGTAGTTAATTCTTGAACTTTGTCTATTTGAATATTTATAATATATTTTATTCTTATAAAATTTTTAATTATCCAGGTAATATTTGTGCTGATAAGCTTCAGGGGAAAATAAAGCCACAAATTTGTGGTCAGTGGATTTATTTATTTTTAAAGTTATAAATTAATGTACATATTTTTCAACCATGTAATGTTCCTGTGGTAGAATTTTTCTAGGAAACACAATGAAAACTTCTTTTTTGAGAGTTTAACCTATGTAGTTTAATCTATGTAGACTAATTTTTAATATTGTAATACTCTTATTGATGTTTTGTGTATTTTATACATCATTTTCAGTTAAATTTAGACATATTCCTCTTTCCCTTCCTCCCACCCCACCCCAGTTCATGCATTCTGCCATATATGTCCTGCATCTTTCTCTCAGTCTTTTTAAAGTTTTTCTCTGCAAAGGTTCATTGCTTTGGGCAGAATTTAACTGTATTAATCCTTTCTTTGACACAGTCCTTATGTTGTTGTTGTTCCCTCCCATTCGTATTGGTACAAAATATGCCTATATAAACATCATAAGTACCAGAATTATGTCCCTTGGGAATAAACTGTATGTTAACTGTGAAAAAAAAATTAATTGAACTTTTGCCATTTTCATGCACTATAATGTGATGGCGGTTTAGATCCTCTGTCCTATCCGCTCCCTTCTGATTGCCCTCACCCAATTTAATGTACTTTATCATATATAACCCAGCAGTAATCAGTTGCCAATAGTTCCTCAGGTAGGATTGGGGTCCCTTATCCACTTCCCCATATCTATGATGAGGTTTTGTCCTGTTTGAGCTTGCATGGGACTTGTGTATGCTGTCACCATTGCTGCGAGTTTGTGAGTAACTGAGAAGCTGTCTGGAAAACTCTGCTTCCTTGTGGTCATCTACCACCTGCGGCTCTTACAATCGTTCCAAGATCTCTTATTCAATGATCTCTGAGCCTCAGGAGGTAGAGGTTTGAAATAGCTGTCCTATTCAGGGATAGGCTTTCTGTTTCTTTTCATGTTAGACTGTGCATGATTCAGAGAACAGATCCTGGAGCCAAGCTGATGGAGTTTGTACAGGACAAAGCTCTGCCACCAACCACCCAAGTAGCCTTTGTGGATTACTTACCTGTGGCCACCTCAGTTTCCTCATTTGAGCAATAGGGATGCTCTTGATCTTTATCTCGTGGTGTTGCTGTGACAACTAAAAGAGGCATGTGGGAAGATGAAAGCTTTACCCAGATGCACAGTGCACGTGCCCTTGAGATAATCCAAAGCCTTAACCTTCATTTCCCTCTCAGACTTCCTATCCTTGTAAAATGCCTCGGGTTTCCCCTATTATACAGAGAGCTGTGGATATAGTAAAAAAAAATCTCAAGGCTTATTTGGGTCTCCTGATTTAGCCCTGACTACCTCTCTAATATCAGCTTCTACTCTGTACTGTATATTTTTCTTTATATTCAAATAATTAGGTAAAAAGTGTAATAAATGCACATGCACTGTGCATCTTCCCACATGCCTTCTTATAAAAGTTTGGCCATGTAAGTACCTATTTGTTGAATAAATGAGGAAAGAATAAGCACAACAATGAACATAGTGCTTCTGTTTATTAATGACGTTTGTATACCAGTGTGAAGGGAGAACATAATGAAGGTCATAGAATTGTAGACCTAAAAATTGGAAAATGGCAGATTTCATGTTATAGATAATCCTTAGGCTGAGTAAATGAATGAATGAATGAATGAATGAATGACTATAGGGAATAATAAGCCAGAACAAGTGAGGGATGAATGAATTCAGGGAAAAGTGAGCTGGAAGAACAGTTGGATACACAAATGAGCAAGTGAACAAATGACTGCACTTTGCATGTGTTTTCAAGGATTACGGACTTTCCATAGAATGCCAAGGGCACCTCTTGGGCTCAGAGGACTCTGGCATGCTAAACAGAAATGAATAAACTACATTGTTTTATTCAGAGGAACAGCTGTTGGTCATGAGCTGTAACATTTTTTTTCTCTA
This sequence comes from Rhizomys pruinosus, assembly GCA_009823505.1. Taxonomy (NCBI): domain Eukaryota; kingdom Metazoa; phylum Chordata; class Mammalia; order Rodentia; family Spalacidae; genus Rhizomys; species Rhizomys pruinosus. Next base: position 740,026 of record VZQC01009036.1, on the reverse strand, counting down.
ATGTAATGATCATTGACAGAAAACTCGAACATGTCACAGAATTTAGCCATGCCAAATGGCTCTGACTTTCGGTGGGCCTCACAGGAGGTTTGCCTAACAAACAACACTTCTTAAGTGTTCAAGGATTACCCAATTCACTCTTGACTTGGTAATTATATTATGCTGGATCATCTAGACTGAGAATGAGGATAAATAATAAATAATTATCCCTCTTAAGCAGAGATAATATTCTTAATAACAATATGAAAGATAATAATACAAAGTAAAAAATAAAATGAATTATAATGACTTGATATAAATTTTAAGAAAAGAAAATTAAGATTTATGTTCCACTCGTACTTTGTTCTCTCGAGATTATATGGGTCAAGAAGCCTTTAATGAGAATTTCTGGTGTGTTTACCTTAGGAATTCAGGTCTCCAACTTTAATGTAGAAAGCACAGAAGGTTTGTCACTTCCATAACATTAAATGAACCCTTAGGGCTGAGCAAGCTCTTCTCTCAGTCGTCTCCCTTAGCGATTGTTCTCTGATTATGAATCCCGAGGACAGCAGCAACATGCAGTAGAAAGGCCGAGGGCTTGGCGCTATACAGATTTAGTGGAAGGCTAGGGGCGTTTTTTTTTTTTTTTTCATTGTCACCTCAGTGAAGTCAAATGTCTTAAAACATTTTTTTTTGTGTTTAAGACAACTAGAAAATAATCCTCATCTTTAAAAAAGAAAGTATAATAAACAATGCAACAGATAATGCATGATAGAGACAATGAATAGCTTATGGTGCTGAGAGCACCAACAGCGGTCCAGAGTTTAGACAGCTGTTGACTCTGGGTGGACACAGGCCCACCTTCCCTCTGGTTGGTTTAGGATCAGGAGGATACTTTCAGTCTTCTGTCCTTGAAGGGAACGGGGCATTGCTGTACCATCAAAATGGAGGCCTTAATACCATTACAGAAAATTAAAATCTCCCCAATATACACAAGAATCGAGAAGTGAGCTTTGCCCTACACATTTCCCCTAAATCCAATCCCCAGACAATTTACGGTTTACTGTCATGGTGTCCTGGATGTCACTCATGCAGTGATAATAGATTCTCCTACCAGGAGGCCTCTTTCATGGGGTAGTAATCAAAGAGCAAAGTCAAAATCATCCACAGAGACTGAACATTAAGGGAAACGAGTGAGGTGTCGATCACTGGAGGAGCCTAGTCATTTTCTTCAAAACTTTAAGATTTTATTTTTACTTACTGGAGAGGTGAAGGGCGTGTGCATGGCAAGGCTCATCCCTGGGTTCAGGGGACTGCTTGTTGGAGCCAGTTCCTTCTTAATCCCTGTGAGTCTTAGGGATGACACTCAGTTTGCCAGGCTAGGTAGCATGTTCCTTGCTAAGACATCTTTCTTGTGCAAGAGCTATTCTGTTCCACAGCTCTTCCCCTCCCCACTTTCAAACTATGTTACATGGCCCTATGCTCTTGGGCCACCATTGTTTGTACTTTGTTGCCATTCTCTGTTCATTTGTCTGTCTCCATCTGCTAAATCATAGTCCCTGTGTGAGCAAAGGTCCTAATGTTCTGTTTCATCAGAGAGTCTCCAGGCAGTGCACAAAGCATGAATGAAGCATACTTGTATGAATACATGAATAATAAACAGTCGGGCTTTAATATAGCACTTATTGCTTCTTGACCTTGGACAAATCACTGAAAGTCTTTGAACTCTATTGTTTTCAACATAAAAATGAACACAAATTCTCAGACCTCTTTGTTCTTGATTGAGAAAATTCTGTGAGTTAAGGTATGGGAAATATGAAAACAGCAACATATGATATTGACAAGCTGGGATTGATTATTTTATTTCCTTTCTTCAGTATCAAGAGAAAAGAAGAACATGATCTCTAAATTCTTTGCAGTACAGTTTAGGAGGAATGGCTAGTCTGCTGATTGCTTAAAGAGAATTTCTCTGAATTTGATTTCTCTCAGCCCTCTTCTCTGTGCCTTCCAAGAAGAGCCATTTGTGTGTGTGTGTTTTTTTTTAAACAAGTTGTACTCTGTGTTCTGCTCTTACTTAACTGACCAGCACCATCTCCTCTGCTGTTATGCTCAATTTGAATCAGGAGGAAAAAGATTTTTTCTGTTAGTGCATCCTAAGAAAAATAACAGGTTCCAAGAAAATAAAGGAGTTGGAAGACCTCTGTGGCAAGTTTATGGCTTTTAGTCAAGGCCCCATTTTGTCAAGTCAGCATGAAGATGAGAGTTGGCCCAAAGCCAAGAGTGAGTATGACTCTCACAATGTGGGCTCTGTTTTGTCTGTACTAACATGCCATCTCAGGAATAGATACTGAAGAGATGATGACTTCCTTGATAGAGGAATCCTCTGGTTGACCACTTGACTCATATCACAACTATTTGGGCTAGGCAGAGATATAAATTTATAGACCAATTTTCTAGGGTATTTATACAATCCCTTAAAACATAGCTCTGTAAATTTGCAGGTTTGTATGTGTAAGAGAGAGATGAGAGAGAGGAAAGTATAGGAATGTAGCTCAGTAGCAGATTACTTGCCAAAATTGTCCAAATATGAAAGACCCTGGGTTCTATAACCAGAATCTCAAAGTAGAGGAGAAGATAGGAGAGGGAAAGAGGAAAGGAGAAAAGGTGAAGGGATGAAGAAAGGAGGGAATTAGGGAGGAAGGAAACAGAGAGCCATGGACCCACAGAGAAACAATTGGATGGGCCCTGAATGAGAAGACAGTAGACTGTAAGAGAAAACACATATGTGAAGGAGTCGCCAGCAAACAAGTCAGAGCACCTTCCAAATATTCCTAAGCCAGGCTTTAGTCACAGCACTATTCTTTCATTTCCAAGCACAATTTCTTTCTTGGAACCTAACAATGTAATAAAATCTGACCCTCAATTTCCTATAATAAAAAATAAGTTTTAAGTGTAGTATCTGTGTCACTAGAGAGAAATGATGCCAACAAGACAAAATAGTGAAAAGCAGCACCCGACAGACTGCTCTCGATTCAACAAAAGATGTTCTTTTGTAAGTGACCTGAGCTCTTGCTCCTGGCTTCCATTCTGTTCCCCACAATACTGTCTGCACATTCCTGCAAGCATCCTCCCTCCTCTGTAGCTTCTGCTGGGACTAAGAAGAAGGTGACTTCTATCAACAGAGATGCCAGGGAAGTCATCACCTTGCCAGGTTAATTTTCATATTTATTGAACATACGTCTTGAGATGGATGAAAATGAGCCATAGCTTTTCATGTGTAGCACAGAACAATCTGATTATACTGCACTAGTAATATTGCAATGACAAAGAATAGAGGGGAAGAATCTAAATGGGTGCTATTCTCTGGATGTGTTCTTTGCTAATCAAGAGACTGGTTTATGTTTCTCTCATAAGACTTGTATTTTTAAATGAGAAACTACTCTCTTCCCCTAAAGAAACTAACATTTGTATCCTTCCAACATCGCTTTATGATTAAAAGTGTTACATGAAACAACAATTCTAACAAACATCACTTCTGGTCAACTACGCTCTATCTTATCCTTGATACATTAGTATCATACAGAGGGTGATTTCAGAGCAAGAAGCAGAGGAATTTCTGTTGTACACTAGCTGACGAGGGTTTATTTGAGTACACTAGAGGAGAGGAGAAGGCACCCAAACTGCCCTAATACTTTCAGAAGTAGGATAATATTTGTAATATCACCATTGGTCTACTACCCCAAATCAAGTCCTTTGATCAGATGCATTGTCACCCCTTTCTCCACTCCAGGCTAATGGACAATAATTCCCAAGAAAAATAATCAAGTTGAGCTATTCTTCACCATCAGAGGAAAGCAGCCCTCAGCATAGTTCTCCTCCCACTTTCCCACACAGGACATTCGTTAGTCTAAGTTCTTTCCTCTCTCATGCTCAGGCTGTGGTAGCCAATGTCATGCAGGTCTCACAGAACTACTCAAGTGAGTTACAGCTGAGGAACTACAACAGGGGCTTTACTTCTGTGCTCCTTTCTTGACAGGCTTTTCCAAAAACTATTTAGAGATAAAAGAAAGGAAAGATCATGAATTTAAATATTAACTCAGGGGCTGGAGAGATGGCCTAGCGGTTAAGAGCGCCGACCGCTCTTACAGAGGACCCGGGTTCGATCCCCAGCACCCACATGGTGGCCAAGAACCGTCTGAAACTCCAATTCCAGGAGAACTCCAGTTCCAGGGGAATCTGAAACCCTCTTCTGACCTCCGCAGCATTGCACGACACGGGTGCACAGACCTGCATGCAGACACTACATTCATACACATACAGAAATAAATAAAAATTAAAAAAAAATTTTAAAAATAAATATTAACTCAAGACCATAAACCTTATCAGTTGAGTTACTCACATGTGAATTTAGGTTTGACTTCTCCCAACTCTCATTTTACCATATTGCTTTCTAGTCTGATTTCTAAATAATTGTTGATTGAAACATGTACATATTTACATATATATATGATTTTTGATTCAATAACATTTTATAATAAGCTTTTCAAATCATAGTGTAAGCTGAGAAAGAAATGCCTATTAAAAAAAAATGGAAGCCAGGCATGGTGGTGCACGCCTTTAATCCTAGCACTTGGGAGACAGAGGCAGGCAGATCTTTGTGAGTTCAAGGCCAGCCTGGTCTACAGAGCAAGTTCCAGGACAACTGGGGCTATAGGGAGACCCTGTCTCAAAAAGACCAAAAAAAAAATTATGGGTTGTTACAATTAGTCCCCCTATTTTAGTATTTTACATATGTCATTCCATGTTCTAACCCCTGGTGTTAGAGTCAGTTGCTATTCATATGTTGTTCCCATGTATACCATATTGTGTTTTTCATTGCTTGCTTTCAAGACTTTTCTCTTTGCATTCAGCTAACGGCACATTTGATGGTGTGCCTGCGGTGGCTTTCTTTTTTACTTATCTGACCTATAACTTGGGGTTTTTTTGGACAGGGTTTATTCATTGGCCTGAAGCTCACGGGTTAGGCTAGGCCAGGCAGCCAAGAGCCTCAGGGAGTCCTCATCTCCCCAGCTCTGGGGTGACAAGTGTGTCCCACCATACCTTGCTCTTTATCTGGGTCCCGGAGGCCAAACTCGAGTTCTCAGACTTTTGAGACAAGCATTTTACTGACCGAGCCATCTCCCTACACAGCCGTTTTCATATATGTCACACACATACTAAAACATTTTAAAATATGGAGAAGCTATGATGAGAGATCTGTATGGAATTTGCTAAGAATCAAGGTTCAGTTTTACTTCATATGAACTAAAAAATATATAATACACAGCATTTTAATGAGAAAGTCAGCATAGATGTTGGGTGTGTAACTCACAGGAGGGTCCCTGCCTAGTCATATAAGGTGCTAAACTGGACCCTCAACACCAGAGAAATGACACAAAACAAGAACCAGTTTTTAAAGGCAGTATGACACTTCAGTTAATTGATCCAATATGAGTGAGAAAGACTTGGATGTAAATCAAGATTAACCACACACACACACATATTTAAGAAGTTTATACCTCATGTTTTATGGTTATTTTAATTTTTACTCACTTGTGGTCATCCTTCCAATTAATCCTGGTTGCATAAGACCAGGGGATTTCTACCTGACTTTTGTTTCCTTTGACAGGAGGCTGAATCCATATTAGCCCTCAAATTTATGATGATTCTCCTTCCTTCATGTCTTTTTTTTAACCAGAAGTTGAATAGGTTACTTCTAGATTCTAGGACATACATTTTCTTTCCCCCAGATACTCTCTAGTTCACAGTCATTTTGCTTTGCATTTTCCATTTCTTCTTTTTTTTTTTTTTTTTTTTTGGTCTTTTGAGACAAGGTCTCCCTATAGCCCCAGTTGTCCTGGAACTGCCCTGTAGACCAGGCTGTGCCTTGAAACTCACAAAGATCTGCCTGCCTCTGTCTCCCAAGTTGCTAGGATTAAAGGCGTGCACCACCATGCCTGGCTTCCATTTTTTTAATAGGCATTTCTTTCTCAGCTTACACTATGATTTGAAAAGCTTATTATAAAATGTTATTGAATCAAAAATCATATATATATGTAAATATGTACATGTTTCAATCAACAATTATTTAGAAATCAGACTAGAAAGCAATATGGTAAAATGAGAGTTGGGAGAAGTCAAACCTAAATTCACATGTGAGTAACTCAACTGATAAGGTTTATGGTCTTGAGTTAATATTTATTTTTAAAATTTTTTAATTTTTATTTTATTTCTGTATGTGTATGAATGTAGTGTCTGCATGCAGGTCGTGCACCCGTGTCGTGCAATGCTGCGGAGGTCAGAAGAGGGTTTCAGATTCCCCTGGAACTGGATTTCTCCTGGAATTGGAGTTTCAGACGGTTCTTGGCCACCATGTGGGTGCTGGGGATCGAACCCGGGTCCTCTGTAAGAGCGGTCGGCGCTCTTAACCGCTAGGCCATCTCTCCAGCCCTGAGTTAATATTTAAATTCATGATCTTTCCTTTCTTTTATCTCTAAATAGTTTTTGGAAAAGCCTGTCAAGAAAGGAGCACAGAAGTAAAGCCCCTGTTGTAGTTCCTCAGCTGTAACTCACTTGAGTAGTTCTGTGAGACCTGCATGACATTGGCTACCACAGCCTGAGCATGAGAGAGGAAAGAACTTAGACTAACGAATGTCCTGTGTGGGAAAGTGGGAGGAGAACTATGCTGAGGGCTGCTTTCCTCTGATGGTGAAGAATAGCTCAACTTGATTATTTTTCTTGGGAATTATTGTCCATTAGCCTGGAGTGGAGAAAGGGGTGACAATGCATCTGATCAAAGGACTTGATTTGGGGTAGTAGACCAATGGTGATATTACAAATATTATCCTACTTCTGAAAGTATTAGGGCAGTTTGGGTGCCTTCTCCTCTCCTCTAGTGTACTCAAATAAACCCTCGTCAGCTAGTGTACAACAGAAATTCCTCTGCTTCTTGCTCTGAAATCACCCTCTGTATGATACTAATGTATCAAGGATAAGATAGAGCGTAGTTGACCAGAAGTGATGTTTGTTAGAATTGTTGTTTCATGTAACACTTTTAATCATAAAGCGATGTTGGAAGGATACAAATGTTAGTTTCTTTAGGGGAAGAGAGTAGTTTCTCATTTAAAAATACAAGTCTTATGAGAGAAACATAAACCAGTCTCTTGATTAGCAAAGAACACATCCAGAGAATAGCACCCATTTAGATTCTTCCCCTCTATTCTTTGTCATTGCAATATTACTAGTGCAGTATAATCAGATTGTTCTGTGCTACACATGAAAAGCTATGGCTCATTTTCATCCATCTCAAGACGTATGTTCAATAAATATGAAAATTAACCTGGCAAGGTGATGACTTCCCTGGCATCTCTGTTGATAGAAGTCACCTTCTTCTTAGTCCCAGCAGAAGCTACAGAGGAGGGAGGATGCTTGCAGGAATGTGCAGACAGTATTGTGGGGAACAGAATGGAAGCCAGGAGCAAGAGCTCAGGTCACTTACAAAAGAACATCTTTTGTTGAATCGAGAGCAGTCTGTCGGGTGCTGCTTTTCACTATTTTGTCTTGTTGGCATCATTTCTCTCTAGTGACACAGATACTACACTTAAAACTTATTTTTTTTTATAGGAAATTGAGGGTCAGAATTTATTACATTGTTAGGTTCACAAGAAGAAATTGTGCTTGGAAATGAAAGAATAGTGCTGTGACTAAAGCCTGGCTTAGGAATATTTGGAAGGTGCTCTGACTTGTTTGCTGGCGACTCCTTCACATATGTGTTTTCTCTTACAGTCTACTGTCTTCTCATTCAGGGCCCATCCAATTGTTTCTCTGTGGGTCCATGGCTCTCTGTTTCCTTCCTCCCTAATTCCCTCCTTTCTTCATCCCTTCACCTTTTCTCCTTTCCTCTTTCCCTCTCCTATCTTTCTCCTCTACTTTGAGTTCTGGTATATAGAACCCAGGGTCTTTCATATTTGGACAATTTTGGCAAGTAATCTGCTACTGAGCTACATTCCTATACTTTCCTCTCTCTCATCTCTCTCTTACACATACAAACCTGCAAATTTACAGAGCTATGTTTTAAGGGATTGTATAAATACCCTAGAAAATTGGTCTATAAATTTATATCTCTGCCTAGCCCAAATAGTTGTGATATGAGTCAAGTGGTCAACCAGAGGATTCCTCTATCAAGGAAGTCATCATCTCTTCAGTATCTATTCCTGAGATGGCATGTTAGTACAGACAAAACAGAGCCCACATTGTGAGAGTCATACTCACTCTTGGCTTTGGGCCAACTCTCATCTTCATGCTGACTTGACAAAATGGGGCCTTGACTAAAAGCCATAAACTTGCCACAGAGGTCTTCCAACTCCTTTATTTTCTTGGAACCTGTTATTTTTCTTAGGATGCACTAACAGAAAAAATCTTTTTCCTCCTGATTCAAATTGAGCATAACAGCAGAGGAGATGGTGCTGGTCAGTTAAGTAAGAGCAGAACACAGAGTACAACTTGTTTAAAAAAAAACACACACACACAAATGGCTCTTCTTGGAAGGCACAGAGAAGAGGGCTGAGAGAAATCAAATTCAGAGAAATTCTCTTTAAGCAATCAGCAGACTAGCCATTCCTCCTAAACTGTACTGCAAAGAATTTAGAGATCATGTTCTTCTTTTCTCTTGATACTGAAGAAAGGAAATAAAATAATCAATCCCAGCTTGTCAATATCATATGTTGCTGTTTTCATATTTCCCATACCTTAACTCACAGAATTTTCTCAATCAAGAACAAAGAGGTCTGAGAATTTGTGTTCATTTTTAGTTGAAAACAATAGTAGTTCAAAGACTTTCAGTGATTTGTCCAAGGTCAAGAAGCAATAAGTGCTATATTAAAGCCCGACTGTTTATTATTCATGTATTCATACAAGTATGCTTCATTCATGCTTTGTGCACTGCCTGGAGACTCTCTGATGAAACAGAACATTAGGACCTTTGCTCACACAGGGACTATGATTTAGCAGATGGAGACAGACAAATGAACAGAGAATGGCAACAAAGTACAAACAATGGTGGCCCAAGAGCATAGGGCCATGTAACATAGTTTGAAAGTGGGGAGGGGAAGAGCTGTGGAACAGAATAGCTCTTGCACAAGAAAGATGTCTTAGCAAGGAACATGCTACCTAGCCTGGCAAACTGAGTGTCATCCCTAAGACTCACAGGGATTAAGAAGGAACTGGCTCCAACAAGCAGTCCCCTGAACCAGGGTGAGCCTTGCCATGCACACGCCCTTCACCTCTCCAGTATAGTACAAAATTCAAAATCTTAAAGTTTTGAAGAAAATGACTAGGCTCCTCCAGTGATCGACACCTCACTCGTTTCCCTTAATGTTCAGTCTCTGTGGATGATTTTGACTTTGCTCTTTGATTACTACCCCATGAAAGAGGCCTCCTGGTAGGAGAATCTATTATCACTGCATGAGTGACATCCAGGACACCATGACAGTAAACCGTAAATTGTCTGGGGATTGGATTTAGGGGAAATGTGTAGGGCAAAGCTCACTTCTCGATTCTTGTGTATATTGGGGAGATTTTAATTTTCTGTAATGGTATTAAGGCCTCCATTTTGATGGTACAGCAATGCCCCGTTCCCTTCAAGGACAGAAGACTGAAAGTATCCTCCTGATCCTAAACCAACCAGAGGGAAGGTGGGCCTGTGTCCACCCAGAGTCAACAGCTGTCTAAACTCTGGACCGCTGTTGGTGCTCTCAGCACCATAAGCTATTCATTGTCTCTATCATGCATTATTCTGTTGCATTGTTTATTGTATACTTTCTTTTTTAAAGGATGAGGTTATTTTTCATAGATTTTTTAACTACAAAAAAAAATGTTTTAAAAAAAAAACATTGACTCACTAGGAAAATAAAAAAAAAAAAAAAAAACGCCACTACGCCTTCCACTAAATCTGTATAGCGCCAAGCCCTCGGCCTTTCTACTGCATGTTGCTGCTGTCCTCGGGATTCATAATCAGAGAACAATCGCTAAGGGAGACGACTGAGAGAAGAGCTTGCTCAGCCCTAAGGGTTCATTTAATGTTATGGAAGTGACAAACCACTTTCTGTGCTTTCGTACATTAAAGTTGGAGACCTGAATTCCTAAGGTAAACACACCAGAAATTCTCATTAAAGGCTTCTTGACCCATATAATCTCGAGAGAACAAAGTACGAGTGGAACATAAATCTTAATTTTCTTCTTCTAAATTTATCATCAAGTCATTATAATTCATTTTATTTTTTACTTTGCTATTATTTATCTTCATATTGTTATTAAGAATATTATCTCTGCTTAAGAGGGATAATTATTTATTATTTATCCTCATTCTCAGTCTAGATGATCCAGCATAATATAATTACCAAGTCAAGAGTGAATTGGGTAATCCTTGAACACTTAAGAAGTGTTGTTTGTTAGGCAAACCTCCTGTGAGGCCCACCGAAAGTCAGAGCCATTTGGCATGGCTAAATTCTGTGACATGTTCGAGTTTTCTGTCAATGATCATTACATTAGAGAAAAAAAATGTTACAGCTCATGACCAACAGCTGTTCCTCTGAATAAAACAATGTAGTTTATTCATTTCTGTTTAGCATGCCAGAGTCCTCTGAGCCCAAGAGGTGCCCTTGGCATTCTATGGAAAGTCCGTAATCCTTGAAAACACATGCAAAGTGCAGTCATTTGTTCACTTGCTCATTTGTGTATCCAACTGTTCTTCCAGCTCACTTTTCCCTGAATTCATTCATCCCTCACTTGTTCTGGCTTATTATTCCCTATAGTCATTCATTCCATTCATTCATTCATGTCATTTACTCAGCCTAAGGATTATCTATAACATGAAATCTGCCATTTTCCAATTTTTAGGTCTACAATTCTATGACCTTCATTATGTTCTCCCTTCACACTGGTATACAAACGTCATTAATAAACAGAAGCACTATGTTCATTGTTTGTGCTTATTCTTTCCTCATTTTTCAACAAATAGGCACTTACATGGCCAACTTTTATAAGAAGGCATGTGGGAAGATGCACAGTGCATGTGCATTTATTACACTTTTTACCTAATTATTTGAATATAAAGAAAAATATACAGTACAGAGTAGAAGCTGATATTAGAGAGGTAGTCAGGGCTAAATCAGGAGACCCAAATAAGCCTTGAGATTTTTTTTTACTATATCCACAGCTCTCTGTATAATAGGGGAAACCCGAGGCATTTTACAAGGATAGGAAGTCTGAGAGGGAAATGAAGGTTAAGGCTTTGGATTATCTCAAGGGCACGTGCACTGTGCATCTGGGTAAAGCTTTCATCTTCCCACATGCCTCTTTTAGTTGTCACAGCAACACCACGAGTAAAGATCAGAGATCCCTATTGCTCAAATGAGGAAACTGAGGTGGCACAGGTAAGTAATCCACAAAGGCTACTTGGTGGGTAGGTGGCAGAGCTTTGTCCTATGTTACAACACTCCATCAGCTTGGGCCCAGGATCTGTTCATCTGAATCATGCACAGTCTAACATGAAAAGAAACAGAAGGCCTATCCACTGAATAGGACAAGCTCTTTCAAAACCTCTACCTCCTGAGTGGCTCAGAGATCATGAATAAGAGATCTTGGCGATGCTCCGCCCGACAGGGGTAGATGACCACAAGGAAAGAGAGTTTTCCAGACAGCTTCTCAGTTACTCACAAACCTCGCAGCAAATGGTGACACATCACAAGGTCCCCATGGCAAGCTCAAAACAGGACAAAACTCATCAGATCACTGGGGAAGTGGATAAGGGACCCCAATCCTTTACTGAGAACTATTGGCAAACTGAATTACTGCTGGGTCTATATGATAAAGACATTAAATTGGGTGAGGGCAATCAGAAGGGAGCGGATAGGACAGAGGATCTAAACCGCCATCACATTATAGTGCATGACAAATGGCAAAAGTTCAATTAATTTTTTTTCACAGTTAACAGTACAGTTTTATTCCAAAGGGACATTAATTCTGGTACTATGATGATTTAGGTATAGCATATTTTGTGAGCAATACGAATGGGAGGGAACAACAACAACATAAGGTACTGTGTCAAAGAAAGGATTAATACAGTTAAATTCGCCCAAAGCACATGAACTTTTGCAGAGAAAAAACTTTCAAAGACTGAGACAAAGATTGCAGGACATATATGGCAGAATGCATGACTGGTGGGTGGGTGGAGGAGGGAAGAGGAATATGTCTCTCAACAACTGTTCAACTGAACCCATGCCATCGTATACACCGAAATACCACCAAAAACAAATCAATACANATATATACAAATATATATATATATATATATATATATGCATATTTTGAAGTAATACAAGTCGGATGAAACAACAACAAAAGAACTGGGACAAAGAACTGACTGAAACAGTAAAGTTCTCCCCAAAACAATAATCCTCTACATAGAAAAACTTTAAAAAGATTCAGGAAAAGATGCAAGACATGTATGGCAGAATTCATGAACTCAGGTGGGGTAGGGGGCATGGAAAAGGAAATGAGTCTAAATTAGACAGAGAAGTGATGTATGAAATGCAAAAAACTTCAATAAAAATAAAAAATAAAAAAGTTTACATTCAATTCTATTCTAGTTCACTTTTAAAAGCAAATCGTAATTATTAACTTTTCCCAAAGAATACTACTTAGTTTACTTAATATCATAGGATACTTAGTATCATAATCATCCTTTCTCATTTTATGTAATATTTGATTAGAATCTATAATTGTTATAACAAGAACAGATGGCATAAACAGGCTTTGAGCAGACACATTTGGCTCTCAAATGCATAATTCAACTGGAAAGAGTGATATGCAGAGGAACACCTGTTGCTATGTATGCTAATATGGTATTAGCCAAGAATTAAGAGAGAAAATAGGGAGCATCAATTAAGTTGTCTAGTCAGATGGATAAAAATTAGATAAAAGACCTTCCAATGTAGCTGTGTACTCTAACAAACACACGATGTTCTGCCTTCAGTGCAAGCATCAAGGAGACACATTATGTGACTATAGTCACACTGAAGCAATATAAAAATCAGTCCTACTTATATAAGCTCTTACATGTGTACACAGTGGAGAATGTGTCCAAGAGAAGACACTCAGCTTGTCATCTTTACAACTCAATTCCCAGTATTAATTTTTTAAACCTCTTCTTTCCATTTCAGATATTCATAGGATTCTTGGGAACGGGGTAGGGAGCATAACATACTTTCTTAGCAAATAGTCTCTCAGCTATGAGAAAGACAAACCAAACTGAAACCTAATGGTAAAAATTCTACAGGAAAACAACCAGACGTCAATGTGAAAATCATATTATAAACTGTGTCTGAAGATTCTCACTCTTCAATGTACATGCCCTGACTATATTTTTTCATCGAATGTGGTCCCCTGAAGAGGGGAATGGAAAAGTGGAACTTCAGCTCTCCAACCACACAGAACTGAATTCTGTCAATAATTTATAAGAACTGGAAACTGGACCCCAAGCCCTTGGCAAGGGGCTCCCAGTGGTCTGTTGATTTTAGCTGTGTGAAACATTGAGTAGAAAATGAAGGTAGCCTGTACTCACAGTCCTGATAGGCAGGACCTTTAGATGATAAATTTGTATTCCATTAAGTCCGTAAGTTTGCAACAACTTGATACATAACATTAGAAGATGGTAATTTTGTTAATAGTAGAATTTAGACAACTTCACAGGATTTTAGTGGTGGTTATATTAGAATGGCCTCTTTGAATATTATTATTAGAAAACTCTACCTTTGGAATTTCCAAATTCAGCAAAGTATTTCAAGAGATAATCTAATTGATGTGACTGTTGTTGAGTGATAATATATGAAACAATCCACCATGACCAGGAGAAGGAATTTCCATAGAGATGGCCCCTCTACTGGATGGACCCTTTCTGAAACATGAATACTCTTAAGGAATATTTGCTACAAGGAACTTGTATTTCAAAGAGTGTTCTGGAAATTAAAGAAGAATCCTTTAATCATGGAGGCATTCTCTGATCTCTCTCTCTCTCTCTCTCTCTCTCTCTCTCTCTCTCTCTCTGAAAAATCACTGTTCCCATTTCCATCAATGAATAGCTTTATTTATTTTATTATACATACCTTACTAAATTAGAAAAAAATGATGACAACTTTCAGTTATTGAAAAATAATGTTTTTTTGTATTATTCTCATGTCAAATGATTAAAGCAGGAATAATATCCACTATAATTTCCCTATTGACATATAGCTCATGGATCTTCTATTACATAGAACATTACTCAATGCATAAAACACTTCCGTGTAGTACTAAATTGACCAACCCCTGTTTTAGCCTAGTTCCTTTATTTTATAGCTGTGAAAAAAAATGTGAAACGTTTACCTTTTCCTTAATAAAGACCCCCAAATTCACCATCTCCTTTAACCAGAAATGTAGCAAATATATAAAAAATTCCAATTTATTTTAATGTTGATGATGGAGGAAGAATATTCACATGAGGTGAATGAGGCAGATAACAGAGATCCAGTTATATAGTGTTACCTGATATTTGGCAACACAAGTTCAGCTCTCCTTTGTAACTCAACTGTGATGGCCACTTCAGAGAAATTCTCACCCCATTTTTCTACCACTGAATGAAAGAACCACACCAGTCAGAAAAGTAAATATCCTGTGTGTAATAACTAAGTATTTAAGTGTTCTTTGTCTGTATTATGTCATTTCATTGCTCTTTGGGAAGACCAAAAATCATCTGGATGGTCCAATTAAAAGCCACAGCTGAGGATAGAGAGCTGGCTCAGCTATGAAGAGCACTGGATGCTCTTCCAGAAGGCCTGTGTTTGATTCCCAGCACCTACAAGATGGCTAACAGTCCTAACTCTAGTTCCAGGGGATCCGATACTGTCTTCTGATCTCCAACGGCATTTCATGGCATGGTGCACTTATGAACATGCAAGTAATACATCCATACACATAAAATAAAATAACAAATAGTATATTTTTTAAAAGCCACAGCTACCACTTGGAAACAGGTATAGTGTTGGCAGATCGCATCCAATTCTCACACTGAGAACTAAACTCCAGTTGTTCATTCATAAAAAAAGATATTTGTTTAGACACATATATAAAAGATAAAAAAAATCCTGATTACTGAATAAATGCTACTCTTGAATATTGGGGTTTAAGAATAATTTCCAAATTTTTAATGATATAGATTCTGCAAGTTTTTTGGACTTCAAATATCCTTAATTTTTGATGAGTTAAGTGTAAATGAATAAAAACCATATGCATAAAATCCTCTTGAAATACATGTGGGTTTAAAAATCAAGGGAAAATGACTTGGCGCAAATTAACTTTGGGACCAGCCAAACCCAGAGCATTTGAGAAAACAGCTCAAGACTTTAGAGAATCCCCAAATCTGGTTAGGTTTGTCTGTCCTTTATAGAACAAATGAGACTGAAAATGACATTTTAAATGCTTAAATATGAACATTCTTCCCAAAATACCAAACAAATATAAATAATTTGTTATTTTTACATCTACAATCACACATTCCCACACACAAATATGTACACAGGTACCTGTGCAGATACGTTTCGGCTCAGGCTAAATTCAAACTTCAGTGTATGTCAACCTCAGCTGGCATCTTTCAACATTAGTGACATAAGCTACCAACATCCATAGATCCTCAGGGGCACAGCACCCACAACACGATTTTTAGAATGGAAGATTACTCAGTAATGATAGATCAGATTAGTTACTGTGGATAAACTCTTCATCAATGTGCTAACCCAACCCCATTTCATTACACGTTTGTCTTCTATGCATCTAGTGTCTTTCCAAGGCAACTCTCCTTTAGAAAACTTCTATTTCTCAGTTCTTCCTGACATGCATATGTGCCATGGGGGGGGAAAAAAAGATGCTAATTCTTGTCCCATTGCTTAGAAAGACGCACCAATTCTAGCTTTCTTGTTTGTTTTGTTGCTCTCTTGTTAGTCCTTTCTAAATAAAATTCACCTTTATTACTGCCTGGAAATTTTCTGTTACTGCAGAGTCCACAGTCAAATGCCATCTTCTCTTAATCTGTCACATTACCACGTTTGAATTTCAGTCAGACGGGACACCTTTAGAAAATTATCTCAAGTCCACTGCCTCCAATCACAGCTTACATCTCTAAACATTATGGATGCAAGAGAATTTTCAGTAAAATCTCACCAATATCATTTGTTCTCTCTATTGATTCCAACCACTTTGAAGATAGGTAGAAATCAAATATACATTAATTCCTTCACGGATAAATCTTAACTGGTGAAATTGTAAGATTTGTTTTTAAAGTGCCACAATAGAAAGCAAAGTGAAATAGTGTGTGAAAGAAGCTCAGAGACAGTGAGGTAAAATACTCATCATGTGGGGTTTGGGTCTGGCTTGGGTGCCATAGTGAGGTCGTGTGTTGGGGCTCAGGTTCCAGACCTGCTAAGATCACCTGGAGCAGCCCGCCACTGCTCTAGGCAGGTAAAAACTTAGGAAAAATTGACTCTTGGGGTGCTGGACAATTGATTTGCTGGTTTGTGGCAGAGGGGCTGGTAGCTGGAGGGCCTAGATTGGAGTCCTAAGCCCCAGCAGAGTGTGGCTGCCCAGCCGGGTTGCCCCTCCCCTTGTAGCCAGAAGCGGTCCTGGGTTTGGCCATAGTGAGGTGGTGTGTTGCTGGGGGCTCAGGTTCCAGACCTGCTAGGATCACCTGGAGCAGCCCGCTAGTGCTCCAGGCAGGTACAGGAATTCTCGCCCCCCCCAACAACTGGAATTGAGGAGAGAGTATCCAGTGGATTAGGAGAACCCTTAGAACAAGAAAGAAAGAGTGACTTAGACTTCCAATATCCAATATATAAACAAAAGTGAAATTCTGAAACCTAGACAAGTCAACACTCCATAAACAAGGAAGGGGGAAAAAAAAAAGCAACGGAAGGAGGCAAGCAAAATAAAACATGCTTTCAGCTTTCAACACACTGAAAACGCATTTGAGATTTGAATCACAAAAGGGAAACCCACATGCCAGGGACACAACGAAAGGACAACATGGGAAAGGTGCAGAATACACACCAAGCTCTACCAAGCCTGAAGGAGAGAGGTACAATGGGATCCCCCTGGAAGTGATCCCAGAAACAGACCTTAGAGGAATAATTGAAGACCTATGCAGAGAAATTAAAGAAAATAAAGAAAAATTCAGAGAACTAAAGAGACAGAATGAAAAATTCAAAAAGGACCTGGAGGGATACAATGACAAACTTCGAAAAGAACTAAAGGAAGGGATTGACAAACTCCAGAAAGAACTAGAGAGAGAAAAAACACCTTAAGGGGGTAGAAACGCTGAAAAAGGAAGCTAAACAACGAAATAAGGAGCACCAAGAAGAGATTGAGAAACTCAAAAAGGAAATGGATATATTAAAGAAATCACAGGATGAAATAAAAAAGGAAATAGAACACTCATCCAATCAAGAAGAAAGGAAAGGAAAAAGCCTCAGAAATAGAATGGAGGAAGCAGAACAAAGAATATCAGATCTGGAAGATAACACAGAGCAAATAAAAAACTCAAATAAAGATTAGGAAAAATTTAAAAATACACAAAAGTGGAACAACCAGGAAATATGGGACACTATGAAAACATCAAGCCTCTGCATCATAGGAATAGAGGAAGGAGAAGAATCTCAAGAGAATAGTATTGATCAAATCTTCAACAGAATAATAGATGAAAACTTCCCCAAACTAAAAATAGACAAACTCATTCAAACACAAGAAGCACATAGCACTCCAAATAGACAAGATCAGAAAAGAAACTCCCCACGCCATATCATAGTCAAAATGCTAGAGGCCAAAAACAAAGACAAAATTATGAAGGCCACAAAAGAAAAACAAGTCACATACAAAGGGAAACCCATCAGAATTATAACTGACTTCTTGGCGCAAACCATGAAAGCAAGAAGAACATGGAGCAAAGCATTCCCAGTGTTAAAGGATTATGGATGCCAACCCAGAATGCTTTACCAAGCAAAAATGTCAATTACGGTTGAAGGAGAGAGAAAAATCTTCCAAGACATAAACAAGATGATAGAATACATGTCCGGAAAACCAACTCTCCAGAAAATACTTGAAGCAGTTCAAAGGGCAGAAGAGAGGGGCAACTATCCTCAAGCATCTCGGAAAAGAAACTAATAAAAACATAACCGTAGGAGTAGAATCAGAGACTAAAAGTCCAAATGGATAATAAGGTGAAAGGAAACAACATCCATCTTTCAATTATAACCTTAAATATTAATGAGCTGAACTCCCCAATCAAAAGGCATAGACTGGGAGAATGGATTAGGAAACAAAATCCATCTATATGCTGTCTACAAGAAACCCATCTCATTTTCAAGGACAGGCACCAACTTAAGGTGAAGGGATGGAAGAAAATAGTCCAAGCAAATTGTACCGAAAAGAAAGCAAGTGTTGTGATTCAAATATCAGACAAAATAGACTTCAAAGCAAAAGAAATCAAAAGAGACAAAGAGGGCCATTACATCTTCATTAAAGGAACAATTGACGATGAAGATCTCACAATCATGAATATGTCTTTATAAAGTTTGGTGCACCAAACTTTATAAAGACAATTCTTCAGGATCTCAAGGCTCAAATTAACCCCAGCACACTAATAGTAGGAGACTTCAATACCCCACTAAGTCCTTTAGACAGATCAACAGGACAAAGGATAAACAGAGAGACATCTGAACTGAATCATACAATACACCAAATGGACCTCACAGACACTATTGAATATTTCACACGCCCAACACCAGAGAATAAACTTTTCTACTCAGCACCCCAGAACATTCTCCAAAATGACGTATACTGGGACATAGGGAAAAATCCAACAAATACAAAAAGATTGAAATAGATTCATGCATTCTATCAGACCACAGTGCAATAAAACTCAATATCAACACCAGAATAAATCCTACAACCTACATGAACATGTGGAGACTAAACAACACTCTCCTGAATAATGAATGGGTCAGGAAGAAATAAAGAAAGAAATAAAAACATTCATGAACTGAATGACAATGATAAAACAACCCAAAACATATGGGACACTTTAAAAGCAGTCCTAAGAGGGAAGTTTATAGCTCTAAGTGCCTACATTAAAAAAAACAGAAAGAGCACAAGTGAATGATCTAAACACTGCAGCTAAAATACTTGAGAGACACAACAAAATGAACCCTAAATGCAGTAGACAAGAAGAAATAACAAATATCAGAGCAGAGAACAATGAAATAGAAACAAAGAAACCCATACAAAAAAACCCCAATGAATCCAAAAGTTGGTTCTTTGAGAGAATAAGCAGATAGACAGACCTCTATCCCAGTTAACCAAAAGAAAGAAGGAACAACTCCAAAGCAATAGATCAGTGATGAAAGGGGAAACTATCACAACAGACAATGAAAATGTCTCAGACAATCATACGGGATTACTTTAAAAACCTATACTCTACTAAGTTGAAACTTAGAAGAAATGGATGAATACTGAAATCTTGGGAATCACCAAAGCTCACCAAGAAGAGATTGACAGCTTAAATAGACCAATAATATTGAGAAATTGAAGATGTAATAAGCAGCCACCCAACCAAAAAGTGCCCAGGCCCAGATGGCTTCACAGCAGAATTCTATAATATATTTCAAAAAGACATACAACCATTACTACTCAAGTTGTTTAGAAAGATACAAAAGGAGGGAGTTCTCCCAGATTCCTTCTATGAAGCCAGCATCACTCTATTACCAAAACCAGGCAAAGATGCAACCAAAAGGAGAACTATGACCCATCTCCCTAATGAACACAGATGCCAAAATTCTAAAAAGGATACTGGCCAAATCACATAAAGACCCGCATCAAGAAGATCATCCATCAGACCAAGTTGGATTCATTACAGAATGCAGGGGGATGTTCAATATATGAAAATCAATAATATCATCAAACATATAAATGAAGGACAAAAACCACAACACCATCATCCATTGATGCTGAAAAAGCCTTGGTCAAAATCCAGCATCCTTTATGTTTAAAGTACTAGAGGAATTGGATTGGAGGGATCATTCTTAATGTAATCAAAGCCAGTATAAGAAACCCACAGCCAATATCATCCTAAATGGGGAATGACAGAACATTCCCTTTAAGGGCTGGAACTGGGCAAGGCCACCCCGTGTACACCTCCTTTTCAATATAGTGCTGGAACCTTCCAGTGCCCCTCAACTGAAAGATGGATAGAGAAAATGTGGTACTGTTAACAATGGAGTTCTAGGCAGCGGTAAGAAGGAAACATCATGAACTTTTGCGGTAAATGGATGGAGCTAGAAGACATTATATTAAGGAGTAACACAGTCCAGAAAAAACAAACGACAATGGGTCCCTCATATGTGGATGCTAGCCAATAACCCAGATATATTATTTCTCATGGAGAGGGAGCAAAATAAAGAGCAACAACAGAAAGACGCATCAGAAAACTGACTAAAATTGTAAGGGCTGCGATTGGGGTGAATGGTGGAACTACAGCAATGTAGTCTGGACACTCATTTGATCAACATACTGATTGAACAAACAACATGTCACACCCCCACATAGCGATGGTGGGGCTGTGGGGTGTTTGGGCACAACAGCCTGCAGATAGGTTGCATGAGGATGCTTGTACTCAAGATATCACTTATAGCATAAAATGAAAAAAGAAAAAAACTGATAGAAAGATGCAGGACAGATTTGCAGAATGCATGATCTGGGATGTGGCGGTGGGGGTGGGGGGGGGAAAGGGAAAATGAAGCCGAACTGAGATTGGAAAATGTGATGAAATGCACAAAGCATTCCAAAAAATTAAAATTATAAAAAAAATTTTTTTTTTTTTGTTGGTGGTGGTGGTGGAGGTGGCGGCTCGGACCTGGGTGTATATTTGATTAATTCATATTTAATTGATGTGAATTCACCAAGTATCCAGTTTTTTGCCGCAGACCTTCCTAAACAGGTTACATGGTGTTTAGGACTTAGTAAAAGTAATATGTGTAATATTAACAACATTGGTTAAAGGCTCTGATAAAAACGGTAATAGATCTGAGTTAAGTTGGTGATATAAATTGCTGTGGTCCACATTAGTTGTTTTAACTTAAAATCTGTATAACAATAACTTTTGTGGTGGCAATACAAATGGGTTGTCTCTATAATTTGTCTGTTGTACAGTATCACCTTGTAGCATTCTCTTTCACCTATAGGATGATTTAACTTAAAAATTAAGTTTGCTTCCCAAGTTAATCACATACAGTCACCCAAAACAGCATGGGTGAATTTGATGAAATCTGTGCCTTGATTCCACCCCATAGGTATGTATAATACAGCTGCCTTTTTGAGACTTATGGGTCAAAAAACAAAAACCTAAAATAAAAAATGGCGCTACAGATAGATATGGAACCTTTTTGTCAAAAACCTTACAACTCAAATCTTAAAACTAACTACGGGAAAAGATTTGTATGTTACAACAGGTCAAAATGTCTCCAACTTAACTGCTCAGAAAGAAAAGATACAGCTTTTCATTGAGTAGGATGTACCAGAAAGTGCCAGCAGAAAGGTTGACCCATCTGAACATTGAAAGGGAGAAAAGCCTCAGATTGCTATGAACATCAAACACCTCTGTGGATCCTACTTGTAACAACTATTTACAATGAGTACTAACGAAACTTACCTTCTAGGTGCCACAAAGGTTTTAATACAAGAGACTTTCTTACCTCTCCCCCATAGAACAAGGAGAAATATGATGATGATGAGTTTGTTCTCCAACTGTAAATTGGAGCCAACTGTTATAGATGTAATCTCTTATAAAACTGGTAAAAGTGCCTTCTTTAATTGACTAATACACATAGGAACTGTGAAAAGGATTATTCTCTATTCAGAACCAAATATGATACTAAAGTCTCCTTAAGCTCTGCACTTAAGCAAAATATATTAATACAGGAGCTCTGACATCAGCAATGGATTATTCTACCAAGGAGATGTTGGCCAGGGGATCCAAGCACCTACAAAAGGTAAAGGATCCTTGCCTCTAAACTGGGATACCTGCAAGAAGAGAGGTGATAAGGCCCTGGTGTCGAAGACCTGATGTAAACATGGGAAAGATGAATTGAGATCACATTTGCAAGTGTACAGATGGTCTCTGGAATACCAGAGAGTGTTACCAAAGGCCACTAAATCTATAAAGCAAATATATGTCTCCTTGAGTCAAGCAAGTCTCCTCTGTCAGCACCTGCCTGGAAATACTTTGCAGCAGTGGTAGCCATATGCGTGTATATCCCAGATCTATTTGGCTATTAGCTCTCTCCTTGGAGGAATAACCCATGGCTGATGCCACCAGCTTACATCCTCTAATGGTTAGGAGATGTTATAAGCCACAGTAAGACCCTGTCATCTTCTTCCAAACATCTGTGTCTATACCAAAGTAACCTACCATAACAATTAGTACTGTTTAAATACCTATATATCTAATTGCTTGTGGATCGAAAAGTTATTCCTGGACAAACTGTCAGCCCATGAAAGGAAACAGCCAGAATTGACCAGAGTCCAAGACAACAGCTCCAGAGAAAGTAGACTGTTTTGCTTCTCATCCACCTGTGCCCTTTTCTAGTGAACAATCTGCAGAAGAGGGTGCGTTTTAGAATGTAAGGGCTGTTTTAGGGCGAATGGTGAAACTACAGCAATATAACCTGGACACTCATTTGATCAACTTGATTGAACATACAAGCCCCCCCCCCCCCCCGCTGGATGGGGACCCATGGGCTTTGTGGGTTTGGGCACAACTGCTTGCAAACTGGTTTTTACATGAAGGATGCTTGTATTCATAAATGATCACTTATTGTTAAAAAATGAAAAAAAAAACTGGGAGAAAGATGCAGGACAGTTATGGCAGAATGCATGATCTGGGATGGGGTGGGGTGGGGTGGGGGGAAGGGAAAGGGAAATATGCCTGAACTGAATTGGAAAATGATGTATGAAATGCACAAAGCATCAATAAAAAATGAAAATTAAAAAAAGTACTCATGATTCCAGGGACGTGTTGGAGTAAAGGAACAAGGTGGGGTCAGAATCCTTCCTGTAAACCCAATGCCTAATTAAGAAACTTAGCAAATGAAAGACTGGAAATAAGGTGTACGCATGTTTACTTTTGCACTGACAAGGAGTGGGAATCTTACCTCCTTGATAAATATTTCCCTAATCAATTCAAGACTACAAAGCTGAAGATAAATACCTTTCTTCTCCTTTTCTGCCACCCTTCCAGAAGCTCTGACTCAGCCATATGATTGCGGGGTCGTTCATGTCCGTTGAAAATGTTTCTTTGTTTGGAAAGCTCTTCATCTATTTGATGTAACTATTCATACCTTGAACTCTCATCTCAGAAATTCTTTTTTGTAAACTTTTCTTAAGGCATTTTCCATCTGATCCTTAGTTGCTTGGTCATAGTGTTTGCTAATATTTAACACACTGGCTTTTAGATTCAACCTACACACAATATTGCTCACCCATATTTGTTTGCACTCTTTGGGAATAGAATATATATTGATTTATTCACACCTCTGTCACCTCGGTTTGATATATAGTATATAGCCAATATGTAATAAATAATTTTGATTTAAATATTGAGTAGCTTCATTTGATATTCTGGCTTCTATGATTTATGGATATACTGAGAAATAGATTGGAGTGATTTGGTAGAAAAATGAGGATAGAGTGGAGTGAGGGAACTGGACAGGATAATATGAAAGACATTAGAATACACAGAGTCCTCTCCTTCAAGAAATGTACAATTCAGTGTAAGGTCAACACTTCTATTAAATTTTAAAGAAGTGTGGCTTGAATTGCCTTCTACAAATATATGTTACTTATAAGATAAAAGAAATAGCTGTGAACCAAAGTCAGAATGGATAAATGACCTAAAATGTTAAGATAATAACTACAAAGAACTGGATGATGAAATACAAGTAATTGGCAATCAAGTTGGAGAACTGAAACATTCAGAACTAGGAAAGCTGGTATGAGGATGGACAATTGTAAATAAATAGATTGAGATATGGGAATACCCCAAATGGAAGGTGAGCATAAGTATAAAATAACAAGACTTACTGTATACCAATTCCTTCCATAGCTCTGGCTCTGCAGGAGGCAACATATTCATATACATGATAACTATCCATGTATTATATATTTTCAAATATGTATAATCCCCTAAGCAAAGAAATGTCATATTTTTCCCTCAGTTTCAGCTTTGTAAAAAACAGTACAGATGTAACTGTTGATTCTTTTTCTCAGTTTTCTGAAGGATATTATTATAAACAGCATACAGTGACTAGACAATCATTTTGTGCATTATTTGGTGCTTTGTCCTACATACTTCGTATGTAGGTTTGTTTTAAAAAGTGACTATTTATAAACCCCAAGCACAAGTCATTCAAGGAAAAGGAAAAGAAAAGTGAGAGCATTTACTGGAATCATGTACATTTTCATTGAGTTCTGCTCCTACTGCAGAAAATTGGATGCGCCTACTCTCTGCCATCATTTGAGACACTCAAGCCAGGAGAAGCCATCCAGAAAGTCATATTCTAAAGCCTATATAATTTTCACTACATAAAACTATCAAGTTCTGGGACAAGAACATATTAAACCAATTGATTGCCTCAAGATTTAAAGTCTGTGTCAGTTTAAACCACATGTATTGAGATATATCAAATGCAGTCCGGCATGCTAAACATTCCTGCTTCCATTCATAACCAGAAATGTAATGGCTCTTCTTCTCAGCTCAAGTTCATAGGGCAGAAGAAAGTAGCAAGATAAAGACATTTCCTTATTGTTTCCCTCCAGTGTATATCTTGGGTCTTGCACATCATTGACCAATAACTGTTATTGGCTGTCATCTGCACCATTCGCCCACAACCTCAGGACTCTCACAAGCCATAGGTATTTCATGAAGAATTCATTAACCCTACTGATTCCTATTTGCACTGTTATCTGCTCTATTTAAAGGCTTGACTAGAATTCAAGAAAAAAGTGTTATTTTCATTCCAATAATCTTTTTTTTTTTTTTTTTTTTTTTTTTAAAGACAGGGTCTCCCTGTAGCCCCAGCTGTCCTGAAACTCCCTCTGTAGACCAGGCTGGCCTTGAACTCATAAAGATCCACCTGCCTCTGCCTCGCAAGTGCTAGGATTAAAGGTGTGTGCCACCACGTCTGGCTCCAATAATCTTTTAAGAATTAATTTCTATCTTATACAAATTACTTGAAGATTTAATTCATCTTTGAGAGCATGGAATATATATATATTTTTTAATTCAGACTAGTAGTTTAGTGAAGCGAAACACTTTTAATGGATCATTCCTTCTGATACTAAATGGGACCTTGGAGAACAAAAATAGCTTCTAAGGAACTCATTTCCAAAGTGCTCAGAGAGTGAGGGAATTCACTTCATAATTAATTCTTCCTATCCCTGTGAGATTTCTACAAAATTATCTTCCTCAAGAGTGAATTCATCCCCTCCTCCTTTTGTGATATATTTTGTGTTGTAGATTCCAGAGACCACTTATTATAGGGTAAAGGTTTTATGTTCCTTTGAGGCCAAATAGCCAGTATGAAAGTTGTCATTCTGTAACCCAGTATAATTGGATAACATGCTTTATTATTTTTTTTTGTCTTTTTGAGACAGGGTCTTCCTGTAGTCCCAGTCTGGCCTGGAAATCACTATGGAGACCAGGCTGGCCTTGAACTCATACTTTTGTGAGCACTTTACTTTTATAATTTGTCAACATGAAAATGAAAATATTGAACTCATGTTATATTAGGGGATATTAAATTAGATGTGGCATGTAAACCACTTTGCCTTGTAGATAAAAGGTCGATTTCTAAGGTAAGATGATTAAGAGGTGATGGTGGTCAAGAAATGTTAGAAATCACATTCTCTTGATATAATTTGGAAACTTTATGTCAGATGCTGTTTTCAGCACAGTATGGAGGGATCCTTCTATATTAGGCTGGTGTTCTTACCCAGGTGGGGATTGAATAATTCTTCCTTCACTCAGTGGTCTTTCCCCTGGAGGGTCAAATGGACAGAAAAGTGAATGGTCATCTTCTCATCACTTGATGAGCCAGGAGCATAACATTACTCTTCTACTGTCTTGGTACTTCAGTCCCTAGCATTTCCAATAATGAGTTCCAGCAAGACCTGGGATGTTATAAGGATGAAGTTCTAATACTATAAAGTAAATGGGTAGGGCTATATAAAGCAACAACTGTGATTAATCCTGTGTTGTCTCAGCTTCTTTTCAAAACTGTTCATCCTTCACATGTGACTCATGACAGTTCAAAATTAAAACTTTCTGGGATTTTTCCCCCCTCCATTTAAGTTAGCAGCTTTTCTCTAAATCATGTTCACATTAGGTAACTGTTCAGGGCTTGACTTTCTAAGGCCTCACCTTTTTTTCTGTAGGGGAACATAACTTCATAATGTTGTTATTGTTTGGTGTAATGTAATGCTGATATTATATATCATATCATTTACTTTTTGTAATGATTTTCTTTTGCTTTATGCTGGGAATATATTGAAAGGCCCATTACATCTTAGAAAAAATATCACTTCAGTGCATAAATTCTGAGGATTCATAGGTCTGAGATAATAGATTCTAGAATTACTGGATGCCAAAATAAGAGGAGCAGTCACCCTATGGAGAAAACCCAGGTCACTGTGATAGACTGGAATTTACTTCGATTACTTAATTCAGGTACTAATTCTTTAGGTAAAATATGCCAGGTGTGGTGGTGCACACCTTTAATCCTAGCACTTGGGAGGCAGAGGCAGGCGGATCTTTGTGAGTTCAAGGCCAGCCTGGTCTACAGAGTGAGTTCCAGGACAGCTGGGGCTACAGGGAGACCCTGTCTTGAAAAGACAAAAAAAAAAAAATACAGTTAAACAGATAATTTCAGAACTGTACTTCCAAACTCCCTCTCCTGAATAACTTTTCTTTTTAATTTCATCTTCAAAGGAATCTTCCAGAAACTATCTAATACTGTATTGATTTCTCTTCCATTCTATCGAGATTATAGTTATATCTCTATTGATAAATGTACATTTTTATCATCATTTCTATATTAAGAAATAGTTACTTTTATTCCCCAAATCTATCAGATACTTATATATAGTAGTACACACTTGATTAAAATTTACATGCATTCAAATTGAACTCAAATATAAAATGGTGAATTTTTTCCATTTTTAATACTTTTATTGAGTTTTTGTGTGTTTTATATAATACATATTAGTCAAATTTAGAGAACCATCCCTATCCCCACCACTATACCCCTCTGCCAGATTTCAGGTATTCTGTAATAAATGTTAAGTCCTAACCAGTCAAGCATTTCTACCCAGGTGTCCCTTGGTACAAACTTATCCACTAGAGACTCTAGTCAGCCTATCTCGAGTCAAAGATTTACTATTACTCACCTCACAGTAATCATTTGCCAACAATCCCTTGGCTAGGGTTAGGGCCTGCTGCCCATTTCCCCCATTCTGTGCTGAGTTTTTATTGGATTGAGTTGGCATGGGTCTTTGCAATGCTAACGGCATTGCTGCAAGTTCCTATGAGCAAGTTTACAGTGTCCTGAAAGTCTCTATTTCCTTATGTTCAAGCATCAACCATAGTTCTTAAGTTTCTTCTTCCCCCTCCTCTGATTTTTGTAGTTTCCTAGATCGTTTTGAACTAGATCAACAAAGAAGAAAAGGAACATTTCTGGAGATTATTTTGTAGCTGTCTGTAATCATGGATTATAACACTAAGAGTATAATTCTGGTAGATTAGACATTACCGCATTTGGTTGAGGGACCATCACCATGGTAATTGTATCTCAAAAGGAAGATGTCAAGATTCTTCCCAGATCTGCTTAGTGCATCTGTAGGTTGATCACAGCTCAAGGCTGCATCTTCATTTTCAGGGAATGTGCACTTACTAAATTGTCACAAGCATCCGTCAACATGTTTATGTCTTCACGTTCTCAGGTCATTAGATCTCTCATGTCACTTCAGTTACTTTGAATTTTCAAAATCTGGCCTTGGTTATGCAACTCCCGCCTTTCATTTTGACCCCCTCCTTGAGAACGGGCATTTAAAAATAATCCTATTAGGGAAAAGAATAGACGGAGTGTTTTGAATTAGAATTTCCCAACAGATCTCTAGTTTAAATAAAGCTGTCTTTAGTTTTAATGTGATTCTCTTTCTGCTGCAGCAGGAAATGAGGAGGGAAATTTGGGAGCTAAGTATGGTAGGTACAAAATCACAACACTGTGGAAACATCTTAATGCAAGACTTTATTTTTCAGATCAACAGAGTAAAGCTAAAGTGCTAAAGTACTCATCCCAAGGTCAAACACCTCATTAAACACAGGTATGTGACTAGACCTTACATGTGATTATTTCACTTTAAAGGCACAGCTGTAATTAAGTAGAAACTCACGGAGTTTTCCCCAAGGTCAAAGCATCTTGATTCAAATTCTGACTTTGTCAAGATAGAATATTATGAAAACCTGGCTCACTACAAAATGCAGCTTTCATATACATTTCAGGGAGCTCAATAAATGTTCAGAAAGATTAGCAAAACCTCAACTGTTACTACAAGTGTGGTTTTGCTAAAATCAGATTTTGAAACATCTTTTATTCAAAAGCAGGAAGAGAAATGGGTAATATTTAAGTCACCAGAAAAATTTTACTTCTTCCCTCAGTAACTGACACAAACTCGTGAACCTCAGATGTGACTAGAGCTTAGTGGCTTTATGATCCAGATTTTCCTTCTGGGGCAACAAATTTTGAAGTTCTCCCAAGTGCAAAGCCAATCTATAGCTACCTACATTCTGTCAGCTGTGAAGCCATTTGTTCATCAGTGAGAATAACCCTGAACAATGGGGTTATTTGAAGAGAACTGTTTTCCAAGATGTTCCTAAGCCCAGTGACAAGCTGTCCCTTGTCTGTCCAGGAGGATTATAGAAATGCTGGCTTATTAAAGTAAGTGCAAAAATCTGTGGATGCTTTTTATTGATTTAGTGCAGAATTGTGTGGCTTGAGGCAGATCGTGAAACACTGAGTCCATTCTTGGATGCTTTTCACCACCCAGTTGCCCTCTAGCCAACCAAAATTGCCTGATTGGTTGCTGGCTGCTGCAACATGAGGAATCGACTCAACTGTTTCTGGAGAAAAGAAATCTGCTTCTGGTTTTTGACATTCTGTTTGAGAATTCAAAACCAATTTTGTTCCAATGCTAGAGAAGCCTTTCACTGTTTAATGTTACGATGGTCTACACCAGAGCCTAGAAACTTTGGGGAGAATTAGGAGCATAGCTTGGTTTGAGGAGTGGGGAGAGGTGTTGAGATGTATGTATTTCTGTGAAGAAATTTTAAGAGCAAAGCTTGGCATTGTGCCCACCTTTATGCAAACATTACAGTTGAAGTAAAAGATTTTCATGCTTTTTCTCAGTCAGCCCCACCCCCCATTGTCACATACACCTACACCTTTTAACTTCTATCAACATAGATTAACCCCGCATGTTCCTAGAATTTATATAAATGCAATTATATGGATAGGATAGTTTATATAAGTATGGAAAACTTATTCATGCTATTATTGTGTATAACACTACTTGATTTATTTATATGAATGTGTAATAAGTCATTATATAAATGCAGAATAACATACTTATTATTTTATCTGTTCATTTAGATTATTCCCATTGGGAATTATTGGAGGTATTTTGGGGGGTTGTTGGGTCTCTTAAATTTTTGCTTTAATTTTATTTTATGTGTATGTGTGTATTGCCTGGATGTATATAAGTGCACCCCATGTTGTGCAATGCCCATAGAGGACAGAATAAGGCACCAAATTCTGTGGAACTAGAAATACTGACAGTTACTAGCTGCCATGTGGGTACTGGGGCTTGAACCCAAGTCCTCTGCAAGAACAGCCAATGCTCTTTAAATGCTAAGCCATCTCTCCAGCCCCAGGAACTATTGTTTTTTTTTTTTTAAAGTTCAATATAAACATTTTTGTTCATATATGTTGGATGACACATACATTTCCTTTTTCATGGAATATACATAGGAATAAAACTGCTGATTTATAATTTAGACACATGCTTTGCTTCAGGAGACCTTGTTAACAAGATGTTTCAAAATAGTTGTATCAATTTACATGCCCATAAATGTACCAGAAATATATGAGAGCTTCATCTTCAACCACCCTTGATATGGTCTTTTCAATTATTCTGTGACTAATTTCAGCACCACTTATGTTATCAGGGAAAATGTAGCAATATGTTCAACAGTCTGGACTTTTAGCTTTGCCACTTGAATTGTGATCCTAGCTCTATTAGTTACTATCCATGTGACTTGGACTAAGATTCTCAGTCTTTGTGTCCCAATTTTCTCAACTACAAGACCCATCTCAAAGGGATACATATCCACAGAGTGATTCTAAGAATCGGATGCCTACTGCATAGCTGTTAGAATACCACATAGCAAGCAACAGTAGTGTCAGCTCTTTAAAATATGAATGCAAAAAGGGCCTCCCCAAAAAAGTGAGCCTGGCATGGTGGTGCACGCCTTTAATCCCCAGCACTCTGGAGGCAGAGGCAGGCGGATCTCTGTGAGTTCAAGGCCATCCAGGTCTACATAGCGAGCTCCAGGCCAGCTGGGACTAAAGGGAGACCCTGTCTCAAAAAGACAAAAAAAAAAAAAAAAAAAAAAAAGATGAATGCATTTATTCACTTATTTTGCATGAATCTCTGTGTATGTGCATATGCACATGTGAGCAAGTACATGTGTTACTTGCCACAGTGCCCATGTGGAGGTAAGAGAACCAGTGCTATCAGTCCGTTCTCTCCTTCAACCATGAGGGTATGAAGATTGAACCCAGGTAGTCTGGCTTGGCAGTAAGTGCCTCTACCTGATAAGACATTTGGCTGCCCCTAATAGTCTGTTTGTTTGTTTGTTTGTTTGTTTGTTTTTTAAACAGATTAATTATAAGCTCCAGAACTCACAATACATTTCACTTTTTTTTTCTAGAAAAAAACAAACAAACAAATACTGCTGCAGGTGTTCATTGCTTCCCATGAAAGTAATCTCAAAACACTTAGATAAGGAGTGACAACAGTCCTATTTGTAAGATGGGTTGAGGGGAACAGATCAGTTACCACAGGTGGAGCATTGTGCTAGAATCCACCACTGCCTTTCATAACCATTTCTCTTTGAACTCTGATCTCATTGTGATCACCATTTCACATCATAGTAACACTGAGGAATTTGAGAGATAAGTAACTTCCAGCATGGTTCCAACGTTAATAAGTAGTTAGGCTGAGATTTCAACCTAGTTTGCCTGGTGCCTCAGCATCGAGGAGTGAGTGCACTGAGGAGTGAGTCCCGACTGACTGTCAGGCACTTAGGCCCACCACCTTAGGTTCTTTGCATTTTAAAAGAAATTAGGAAACAGAAATTAGTAAAGGAAAATAAGTTATTTAGTTTGAACAAAAGTAGGGGAAGAAAAGTCTATTTTCCTTCCCATGGTCAATCTATAAAAAAAAACCAGGAAACATGGCTTGTAAATATGCAGATTTACCTATGAGGCAAGTTAACTGATTTTTTTTTAATTTTATTTATTTCTGTATGTGTATGAATGTACTGTCTGCATGCAGGTCTGTGCACCCGTGTCGTGCAATGCCGCGGAGGTCAGAAGAGGGTGTCGGATTCCCCTGGAACTGGAGTTCTCCTGGAATTGGAGTTTCAGACGGTTCTAGGCCGCCATGTGGGTGCTGGGGATCGAACCCGGGTCCTCTGTAAGAGCGGTCGGCGCTCTTAACCGCCAGGCCATCTCTCCAGCCCAACTTAAAGGGAAGAGGGCTTGGCCCCAGTTTGCTTCTGATCTCTGATAAAGATATTTTTATTCAAGTCCAGTCCCAAGAAAATCTTGTCTTAATGTGCCCCCCACCCCACCCCACTGCCCACTTTTTTTTTTTTTTTTTTTTTTTTAAGAAAAAAGTTGTCTAGAGTTTTCTGTAGTCTGTAAGATCCCTACCCATTCTGGGCCTAGAAGACTTTGTTCCTTTGTTCATTTCTTATGTCCATTCTTTGATATCTCATTTGGTATGCATGCAAGCATGTGTGTGTGTGTGTGTGTGTGTGTGTGTGTTTACATACACAGATGCATTATAGAATTGCTTTTCCAGTTTACCTTTATAGTTAGTATACAACATAGTGGATTTTAAGGTATTTTCATACATATCTCTCATTATACTTTCTTCTTACTCTTTGGGGGGCAGTGTCAACCCACATTTCTGCATATATAGCAAGAACACTAATTTTGTAGCTGACTGAAAGGGGAAAGGAAAGGGCATAGGTGACTCTCTCTAGAGTGGCTCCTCTTCTACAGTGTCTGCATAGGAGTCAGAACAGCTGGCTGAGCCGTGATCTTGAACTACCCTACAGAACCGATTGTGTTTCTTATTTCCCTTGGCAAAACTGGAGCAGTAGTAATGCATGAAGGTCATGTCAGGATTAAAGAGGCATTCACATATTTCTTGGCATATAATAAACAGTGAATAAATAACAGCTATTCCTAACATGATTCCTTAGGAGGGGTTCCCCCATTCTTCTTTGAGGACAGTCATATGATCTGCTCTTGGCTGGATTCCGTGCTCACCTGCTTTGCATCACCCACACTCAGGTGACTGCCCCACTCTGACACACAGGACCTCCAAAGCTCCCGTCACCATCCCCACAGCCCACTTCTCCTGAAGCCTGTGTTCTACTGAATTAGAACAAAAGAGCTATTTTCACAGCACTGTGTGAATGTAAGATATTGCTGGTATTTCTTTCCTTGACTGGGCTTTAAATCCTTCTTTAGAAGAGACCATTCTGCCATATCCATCCAACCCATTCCCTTTCACTGCAGCAGTGCAAACAATGTGTAATAAACTGTGTTTGAGAAGTGAGCGAGGACCCATCTGCTGCAAACCATGGATGAGTATAGATCAAGTGAAGAACATAAGCGCTAAGTGTTAATAAAGTCTTCCCTGCCGTGTCTGTGTCTGTCCAGGGACTTGGAGCTGTCTCTAAATTACTTCTGTCCTTCAGAACACACATCATATGCTGTCTGCACACTTAAGATTGAAATGTTTTTCTCACTGTGGTTCAAAACCTGCTTTAAATTTTATACAAGTTGCTTAACCTTGTCATGAAAAAGCTGCCCTATCCAAAAATAAATGGGAATAAAACATGTCTTTCTTTATCTTTTTTTCTCTAACTAAGGTCAGGATGCAAAACTCTTTATCATTCCACTCAGAGCCTCACCCCAAGGTGTGAAATCAAAAAGAAGAAAAAGAAAACTACCGACAGTTTTATATGTAGGTAAGACAGGTTTCCTGGCTGGTTCTTGCTATTCTTTTTTGGTCTCATCTTTGACTGCTTGCATGTTATGAATTCCAGAAGGTGAATGAGTAGGTCTCATTGTACTTTTTCCTTGAATATGTTGATTAACACAATATCTTCCATCATTACCGAGAGCATCAATTAAAGATCAAGGTCCAATACAAACATTCTTGAGATACCTTGATGAACATAATGACTCAGCAAAATCCAGCTTTTGCTTTTGGTCATTCATGTGGACACAACAATTATTATTTATATTCTTCCATGAAAATTAAATGTGAAGTTAGAGGCTGTAGTGATGGCTCAGTAGGTAAAGTATTCACTCTGCAAGCAGGAAGACCTCAGTTCAGGTTCCTAGCACCCACATAAAAGCAGGGCATGGTGGTGCACCTCCCTAATCCAGTGCTAGGAGGTAGAGACAGGAGGAACTGGCAGGCTCACTGGCCAGCTAGGCTCCCAGTCAGTGAGCTCCAGGTTCAGTGAGAGACTGTCTCAAAAACCAAGGTACAGAAGTGAAACTGAGTAAAACAGAAGATACAAACTTCTGGTTTCCACAAGCATACACATGTAAACACACGTGGGTACATACATAGACACACATACACAATAAATAATAAATTAGCCAATAAATTGAATGATTGTATGTGGAAGTGCCTAATACAGTATGCGGCTTATAAATAAGCCATTTTAATACCAATGTCTCCTATCTTCTTTCTCTCCCTCCTTCCTCCCTTCCTTTCTCACTTCCTTTCTCCCTTCCTTCCTTCCTTCTTTCCTTCTTTTCTTTCTTCCTTCCTTCTTTCCTTCCTTCCTTCCTTCTTTCCCCTTCTTTCCATTTCTTTCTCCTTTCCTCTCTTCATTTTTTTTTCTTTCATCCTCTTTACAGGCATTGGCCCAGATGAAAATTAAATAAGCCTTTTGGTGAGAAAAGGAGAAAAGTCGGGTGTGTTATAATGTTACACTGAGGATTTATTCTGAATAAGTATAAGAAGAACATTAGGTAGGGGGGAGAGACAGAGACATTAAAACTGACAATTTCTTCCTATTCAGTTTTTCCATGGTCAGCATCTTCTTTTTAACTCTCCTAACAGGGAGTTCAGCTCTTCAAAGTGTGCCAAGACAAAAGGGCAAACGCACACCATAAAGGTGGTAAAGTGGTCCTGAAGTCATCCAGAAGCATCTTGTTCTTTGACATTAACACTAATGACTTGACTCTCTGCCTCTCCATCAGGTAATTCTGATTAATACATGTTAGTGTGAGTGGCTCCATAGCATGCTGAGTACTTTGATCTGAAGGAAGAGTTTTGGAAGTAAGATCTTTCTGAACTTCCCCTGCCCTTCATTTCCTTGCTTCTCTTTCCTAAGGTAAGCCACAGAATCTAGAACCTAACCCAACCATGTCAGCCATGAAATCCTATAAGTATTCTCTAACATTTCCTTGAATTCCTGTGTAAAGAGAATTTCTGTAACCTCACTTTTGTTAAAACAAATACTCATTCTAGGAGTCCCAGTATACCCAGAAAGAAAGACTATGACTCAGGTCTAGAAGAATCTGGACAGACAGGTCATGGTAAGTTTCTCCCCTCAGCCTTTTAATAGTGGTTTCCTGCAAAATCATGTTTCAGCATGACTGTCCTTGCTTCACTCAGCCTAAGTACAAAAGCAGAAAGCTTTCTCTGACTCCTTAGGTCTTCATTCTAAAGACTCTTACATCATGTAAATTTCTGATTGAATAAGTATATGATAATTGTTCTCCTGTGACTGTCTTTGTCAGTCTTTCATTTCTAATCTACCCAGGAACCATAGGAACTTTGAGAGAATTCTTTGTCTTCTGCTTGTGAAATCAGAAAATTATTTATTCTTTGCCTTAATTCATAACTTTATATATAGAATGAGAATGCTAATGTAACAGAACCAATCTTGTAGGAATGCTGAGATATTTAAATAAATTTATGAACACAAATATTTAGGAAATTGTTTGCCACTCACTGTCATGTGTCACCTGTGATGGTTATATTACTATTAATATGTTCCAGAATTATAAGGTTAAAAAGATACACACTATGGAAAAAAGTGCTTGGAGGATTTGAAACTACAATTCTTTCTTCTCACTCTATAATTTTCCCATGACTATCATTTGGTTGCTGGATTTTTAAAATACAGGCATCAGACAGGTGGGTTACCATTTTCTAGCATTGCTAATTACCAAAGGTACTCACCTCTCCTCACTCCAAAACATGTGCACAGAGACAAATATAGTGATTAGTTCCTTTATTCTAGACATTTTTTACACTTACATTCCATATTTCACTTAGTCATTAGAACAACTCACTGAAGGAAGCATTGTCCTTATGACATTAGAGGGAATGACAACAGATTCAACGTGAAAAGCATTGCTCAAGTTTAACCAAATGGCAGAAATGTAATTTCACCCCTGGTGTCTTATATAAACTTTAGGGCTATCTTTTTTCTGGTACGTCATGCCCAAAGGAAGTTCCTGATGTAGCCAGCTCTTTAGAACTTTGGAAGCTTGAACAGTGATGACAAATGGTCTAGAATCAGGCCATCCATCAGCGAGTGCCATCTGTAATGCACTGCCCCAGTGAGCAAGTGCTCAGCTCCAGCTGGAAATGTCCAATTCTGTATATCTACCGGCTCCACTTTTCCCATATGCTCCATGGTCCTAGAACTGCTTCCATAGAGCTCCATCTAGTGCCCTAGGGCAGGGTGAGTCACCACGGTGGGGAAACAGAGGTCAGAATCCCCTTGATAGTCTACTGCTAAACGGAAGTGCTGGGTGTCCAGGGAAGCCTAGGCGGAAGCTCTGCTGTCCTGAGCACACCGTACCTCCAAATGCTGTAAGAAAGTAATTTCTTTTAGACTTGAAACTTTGATCAAACATCAGATCTTATTACTTGGCTGGATAGACATATTCTCTCTCTCTCTTTCTCTCTCTCCATTTATACCTCTTTGAATTTATTTATTTATTTATTTATTTATTTATTTATCTTTTTTTGAGACAGGGTCTCCCTGTAGCCCCAGCTGTCCTGGAACTCACTCTGTAGACGAGGCTGGCCTTGAACTCACAAAGATCCACCTGCCTCTGCCTCCCAAGTGCTAGGATTAAAGACTTGCGCCACCACGCCCGGCGAATTTATTTTTTCATACTGTGTTCTCCCTGTATCCCAGAACAGTCTTCTCTTCTTAAATCATTTCCACCTTAGTCTCCTGAGCCTGAAGATGTCGAGGGCAAAGTCACAGCTATGTCATTGTATGGAAGAGGAGTCAGGAAATACTTTTCTTTTAGCTCTTCAACTGAGCAGCTATTTGACCATATACTACAAACCCCTTAACTCTTTGCAATTATCTCCAATAAAAGGTACTTTATTATATGTAGCATACCTTCTTAATGGCATGTAAACTGATGTTAGAAAAATGTGGTTAGAAAATATAAAGGTATATAGAAACACAAACACATATGCAAAAATTAATGAAGCATTAACATACAGAATCTAACAATGAATAAAAATTATTACATATCGTAAATCTCATAACGGGCTCTAGAATCGACCTACCACTTATTTTCAGACTCTGTATTACTGTAGATGGGTGGAAGGTACGTATTTATATTTTAGAATACTATAAAATCAAAGGGGAAAAATGTGAATTCCTAAACATATTTTGGAATTTACAGTATATTCTCAGAGGTCATAATTTTATTACATATGTGGTTATGTGATGGTTATATAGGCATTTGTTGGAGCAATACAAAGGGGAGGGAAAAACAACATAAAGACTGGGTCGGGGCTGGAGAGATGGCCTAGCGGTTAAGAGCACTGACTGCTCGCCAACTGCTCTTGCAGAGGACCTGGGTTTGATCCCCAGCAACCACATGGTGGCTGGTAATCGTCTTTAACTCCAGTTTCAAGGGGAATCCAACACCCTCTTCTGGCCTCCGTGGCATTGCACAACACGGGTGCACCAACCTACATACAGACAGTACACTCATACGTATAAAATAATAATAAATAAATAAAAAAATTTTTTAAAGACTGGGTCAAAGAACTGACTGATACAGTTAAAGTCTGCCCAAAGCAACAAGCCTCTGCAGTGGAAAACTTTGGAAAGACTGAGAGATGCAAGACATGTATGAAAGAAGGCATGAACAGGGGTGGGAGGGGGCAGGGAGAGGGGAATGTGTCTAAATTGGACTGGGAGATAATGTATGAAATACACAAATCATCAATAAAGATATTTTAAAAATATAAAAAAAAACAACTGGAAATGAGCTTACCACCTGAGCCAGTCATACCACTCCCAGGTATATACCCACAAGACTCATCCTACAGCAGAGATACATGCACATCTATGTTTATTGCAGCTCTCTTCACAATAGCAAAGAAAAAAAGCAGCCTAAGTATCCCTCAACTGATGAGTGGATAGAGAAAATGTGGTACATCTACACAATGGAATTATATGCAGCAGTAAACAAAGAGGACATCATGAACTTTGCAGGTAAATGGATGGAACTAGAAGCCATTAAGCTAAGTAACAAAGTCCCAGAAAAAATGACAAATGGCATCCCTCATTTGTGGATGCTAGCACAAAATCCCTAGTTGAAAGGTAAGCTGAACAATGTTATTGTTATATTTCTTTTTATCTGAAAGCAACTGTGCTGTTATAATATGAATCCCTTAACAGACTCTAGAATTAACTTACTGCTTCTTTTCAGACTTTGCAATTGTGATATATGGATGGAAGGTATGTATTCTTATTTTAAAGTCATAAAGTTAAACGGAAAAATGTGAACTCCTAAACATATTTTGGAATTAAAATACAGTTTTTTTCAGAGGTCATAATTTTGGTATGTATGTGACATATATATATATATATATATATATATATATATGTATATTT
Source organism: Rhizomys pruinosus (assembly GCA_009823505.1). Taxonomy (NCBI): domain Eukaryota; kingdom Metazoa; phylum Chordata; class Mammalia; order Rodentia; family Spalacidae; genus Rhizomys; species Rhizomys pruinosus. The sequence goes on along the minus strand of VZQC01009036.1, from coordinate 701,556 downwards.
TGGAGAAATACAAATGGGAGGGAACAATAATGACAAAAGGACTGGGTCCCCAAAGAACTGACTGAAACAGTTAACTTCTGCCAACCAATAAACCTCTGCAGAGAAAAGATTTAAGAAGATTGAGAAAAAGATACAAGACTTGTTTGGCAGAATGCATTAACTCGTGAGGTGGGTGGGGGACATGGGAAAAGGGAATTGTGACTAAGAGGACTGAAAATGATGTATGAAATTACAAAAATCAATAAAAATAATATTTTATTAAACAAATAAAAATAAGAGCTAGAGAGATGGCTCAGCGGTTAAGAGCATCGACTGCTCTTGCAGAGGACCCAGGTCGATTCCCAGCACAACATGGATGCACCTACTTACATGCAGACAGTATACTCATGCACATAGAATAAATTTTTAAGTAAATTTAAAAAAAATTAAAAAATTAAAAAATAAATAAAAATAAGGCAATTAATAAAATATAAAAAATATTACATTTCCTGACCAAATAACGTTTATCTAAGTTATGTAAGTCTAGTTCAACATCTGAAAATCAAGTAATGAAAACTATAAGTGATATCAACTAGCTAAAAGAGCACTTGTGGGATAAATAATAATGCAGAATTATCTGATGAAATTCAACACCCATTCATGACAAAACTTTAGCAGTCTAAAGCAGAATTAATGATCAAACTTTATAAAGGAAATCTACCAAGAAAAAAGCAAATGTCATAGTTAATAATGGTAAGTTATAGTCTTCTCCTTAAGTGTGATAACAGAAAGAACATTGTCATTCCCCCTCAACACTATACTAAAGTCTTAACAAATGAAATGAGAGAAGAGAGAAAGGAGAGGGAGGAGAGGAGGAGGCAAGAAGTAAGGAGGGGAGGGGGGACAGCCACTTAAGGCATACATTTTTTAGATATTATATAATATATATATATATATATATATATGACAATACAGCAAGATTCTAAGATATGGCGTTAATTTACAAAAGTCAATTTCTTTCCTACACACTAGCAGTAGAGAAGTGGAAATTGGAAGTAAAATCACATTAGCATTTATGTTAGTAACCAAAACAAAGAGATACTTGTGTATACATATACCAAGATATATATTGTGAGAGCCGTGAAACTCTAATGAAAGGCTCCAAAGCACTAAATTAATAGGAAATTTTCTATATAGAAAGATTCAATATTTTTAAGGTGTCAGTTCTTTCCAACTCAATCTGTACAAACTCATCACAAATCCAATCTGAATCCTAACAAGATATTTTGTGTATACTAGTAAACTGATTCTAGAGTTGACATGGAGAAATGGATCACCCAGAAATGGATACAACAGTAAGGAACAAAGACAAAGAACTAATAGCACCTCAGCTGTGACTCAACCATAAATATAGAGTGATCAAGAAAATGCAGTATTGGCAAAACAACAGACAAATTGATCAAAGAAAAATATCAGGATCTTGAAACATACAATGAAGCCAATAGATCTTTGACAAAGGGATTAAGACAGTTCAGTGGAGAAAGGACACTCTTTTCAATGAATGTCATCGAAAGAACTGAATATCCATGTGGGAAAAATAAATTTAGATCTAAGCCTTCAGAAAAAAATACATGTATTTAGACAAAATATGTTTAGCTTTCTCTAAGCTTTAATGAGTCACCTCATCACTGTACTACAACTAATTTCAAGTATAGTTAGCAGAAAGAAATCCTGAGCCATGAAAATATGACTTGTTCATCAATATACTAGCAGTTGTATACCCTCATCCTCCATGTCTTGATCCATTCTCCACCATTTTCCAGTTATTATTGATATATACAAGTATGTCCTTAAGCTCCAATAGTCAATAATCCCTTTCTCCTGAATTTAGAAATGCTAATTCCTTAGGGTAGGCATGATAAAACATTACCCTAATTATTAGTCTACTAGAAGTACCAAGGGAAGATGGACTCAGATTTTAAGAAAGACAAGCACAAATTTTAGCAGTTTGCCTCTGGTATAGTCTGCACAATATGCAAGTAAAAGCTGTTTGGCCTGCTGGGGGGGGGAGGGGTGGCTGAGCCAGGAAGGCAGTTCTGAGAATCTGGAGATTCAAGGTTCTCAGCCACAGCCATGCAGATGTCCCCATTCTGGGCTTTCCTCCATGTGAGAACACAGAATTTAATGCAGGACAGCTCTTGTAGTTTCAGAATCAATCCCCCTCCTTTTATTTTTTGTAAAATTTTATTGAATTTTTGTGTATTTTAAACAGAGCACCTCAATCATTCTTTTTTTTTTAAATATTTATTTATTTTTTTTTTATGTGTATGAATGTATTGTCTGCATGCAGGTCTGCGCACCCGTGTCATGCAATGCCGCGGCGGTCAGAAGAGGGTGTCGGATTCCCCTGGAACTGGAGTTCTCCTGGAACTGGAGTCACAGATGGTTCTCAGCCGCCATGTGGGTGCTGGGGATCGAACCCGGGTCCTCTGCAAGAGCGGTCAGCGCTCTTAACCGCTAGGCCATCCCTCCAGCCCCTCAATCATTCTTAATCATCATTATATCCCCTTCCCCACTGATACCCTCCTGTAACCCAGATTTCATACATTGTATCATTTGTGTTAAGGCCTATCATTTCAAGTTAGTGTCCCCAGATGTTTCTTAGCGCAAGTTCATCCATTGGGTCTAGTCAGCCTATGTAGAGTCCTTCCCTTTAATAAGATCAGCTCTTCCTTACCCAGCAGTAATCAGTTGCCAGTAATTCTTCAACTGTGACTGGGGCTCATCCCCTTTCTTAATCAGCTCCACTGCAAACTTATCCTGGTTTCTGGCATAGTGTATATTGAAGCTGTAGATGACTCTATTTAAATCCTGCCATAGGTAACTTTCAAATTTATTTCCATGCTCTGAGTTATAGTGAATTGAAGGGTGAGCTTTAAAAGATGTGCCTACTGGAACCTAGGAATGTAACTTTCTTCAAGTGAAAAGTCTTTTAAAAAAGACTGAGAGAAAGATCCAGGACAGTTATGGCAGAATGCATGATCTGGGGTACGGTGGGGGGAAGGGAAAGGGGAATATGCCTAAATTGAACTGAAAAATGATTTTTGAAATACACAAAACATCAATAAAAGCATAAAAAGTCTTTGCAGGTACAGACAAGGATATTGTATTATATATTCCTATGTTTAAAATGTGTGCCAAAATCTAGCAATAGATGTTAGTATTAGAGCAGAAGCTAAACAGAGACTCAGCGAAGAAGAACATGTGGCAATGATGAAGAGATGATGGTGAGATCCTGGGGTCCTAACCAAATACCAAATATTAGTACTTTCATCAGAGAAGATAAGAATAGGCAAGTTCCTGCCATGGGCACCATCTGAGAGCAGTAAAGAGCTCAAGATTAGCTCATTTAGGAGACAAAGAACCTACAGTTACATCCAACATATTCCAAAGTCACCTGTCAAGACAGTTTGAGTGGTGCTATGGCTAGGGAGATGGCTCAGCAGTTAAAATCTTTCGCTGCTCTAGGTTCAGTTCCCAGCACCAATTTGGTAGCTAACAACAGTCCATAACTCCAGTTCTAGGAAATCTGATGCCTTCTTCTAGCTTCTGGTGACATAGGTACACTTACATACATGTAGATAAAATATTTATACACACAAAATAAAAATAAATTTAAAAGTTCCAGCTCTGGAAGGAGGTTGAAGAAATCCTCAGACCTCCTTTGTTTTTTCAGTAATTTATACACTCTGGATGGTAATGCTCTATCAGATGTATCACTGGTGAAGGTTTCCTCCCACTCTGTGGGTTTTCTCTTCACTTCATTGATTGTTTCTTTTGCTGTACAGAAGCTCTTGAGTTTAATAAGGTCCCATTTGCCAATTGTTGACCTTATTGTTTGCACAGCTACTGTCTGATTTAGAAAGACTTTTCCTACACCTATGTCTTGTAGGTTACTACCAACGTTTTCTTCTATCGTTTTAAGTTTGGGGTTTCACATTGAGGTCTTTTATCTATTTGGAGTTGATTTTTGTACATGGTGAGAGGTAGGGGTTTAGTTTTATTCTTCTACAAGTGGTGATCCAGTTATGCCAACACCACTTGCTGAAGATTCTGTCTTTCTTCCATTGAGTCTTTTTGGCCCTGCTGTCAAAAATGAGGTGGCTGAAATTGGATGTACTCATGTTTGGATCCTCAATTTTGTTCTATTAATCTATAGGCCTGTTTTTGTGCTAAAACCAGGCTGTTTTTATGACTATAGCCCTGTAATATAGTTTGAAGTCTGGTATAGTAATCCCACCTGCATTACTCTTTTTGCTCAGGCTTGCTTTGGCTATCCAGGGTCTTTTGTTTCTCTACATGAGACAAAAAACAAAATTAGAGATCATTTAGAGCTGCAAAAAAAGAAAAATTGAAGGAATAATGTGGATATGAGTGGACCACCAAAAATCCACTCCATGATTCGAACAAGGGAAGAGTAAAAGCAAGTGGGAGATAAGCACAGTATCTTAGATAAAAAAGCCAGGTGTCTGGGGGTAACCTATAGGTGTTTGATTCCAGGATTCATTGTAATTACCAAGATTCAAGGGTACTAACAGTTTCATTATATAAAATGTTCATCCTTCAGAAAACCTTTTAGTCATTTCTATAATACTCAGACAACCTAACACAACATAAATGCTACAGAGATACATGTTACATACTATACTGTTTAGGAAATCTCAAAAAGAAAAACATTGTTCCTATGTGCACATATAACACTTTAATGTTTTGAATACATTTGATCTCCAAATATACTATTGTGAGATTCATAGAAGCAAAGGGTCAACTGTCTGTGTGTTTATGTGTGTGTGTGTGTGTGTGTGTGTATGTCTATATGTGTGTTGTGTATAAAGGCACACAACAGTACAAATGAGAAGGGGGTGGAGAGGCTAGGCAAAGAAACAATACCCACTGGGAATCATGGCAGAGCCGGGGTAGACTTGTGAGGCCTTTCATTCATATTACATAAGCTCTGGAAAGAGTCTTCAGAAGCACATACAAATGTTTGTCTTTAGGAACTGGAGAATAATCATTATTAGTTCTAAATTCTAGAGCATTTCCATGTTTGGGATGTGAAAAAAGTATTTAGAGAGATTCAAGATTTCAGCATTGTGCCACAAACATTAGAGTTATACCTGAGTAAATAACCGGACTCTGACGTTTTTTTTTTTTTTTTTTTTTTTTAATTAATTTTTATTGATGTTTTGTGATTTAATACATTTTTTCCAATTCCGTTCCGGCTATTTCCCTTTCCCTCCCCCCCACCCCCTCCCAGATCATGCATTCTGCCATAACTGTCCTGCATCTTTCTCTCAGTTTTTTTTTTCATTTTTAGCTATAAGTGATAATCCATGAGTACAAGCATCCTTCATGCAAAACCTATCTGCAGGCTGTTGTGCCCAAACACCTACAGCCCCACCATCCAGTGGGGGGTGACAGGTTGTTTGTTCAATCAAGTTGATCAAATGAGTGTCCAGACTACATTGCTGTAGTTTCACCATTCACCCCAATCGCAGCCCTGACGTTTTAATGTGGCCCCCAAACGTGGAGAGCAGCCATTCCTCCAGACGTCTCTTGGAACCTTGCTGGTGAGCCAGGCCTCACCCATAATTCTTTTCAAAACCATTTCTCCAGCTTCAACTGGGGAAACTACAAGCTTAGATCCAGCCTTAGACAATCTCGCCTTGTCCTCCTTAGACCTACATCATCTCTTCTTTTCAGTGGAAATGAAAATATGAATGCATTGCCTTTCAGCACTTTGATTTGCTAATTCTCAAGCACACACACATTTATTAAGTATCTAGAGCAAAGTTGAAATTCAATTCCCTGGTCACGAGAGAACACGGATCACTGCGTTTATATGGAATTGCCTTTTGATTGCAAGGTTAATTAAAAGTCATTAGTCCAGATTCTGTTTTATAAAAGTCATTCCTACACAAGATTAAGAGTTAAATAGTGGGCTGGGGAGATGGCCTAGCGGTTAAGAGCACCTACCGTTCTTACAGAGGACCTGGGTTCGATCCCCAGCACCCACATGGCGGCTGAGAACCGTCTGAAACTCCAATTCCAGGAGAACTCCAGATTCCAGGGGAATCCGACACCCTCTTCTGACCTCCGTGGCATTGCACGACACGGGTGCACAAACTTGCATGCAGACAGTACATTTATACACATACAAAAATAAATAAAATAAAAATAATATAAAAAGATTTAAATAGTAAATAATATCTATGTTACATATTATTTTTTAATTTTCTTTTGCTATTTTGCTTAACATTTCCCACCCTCATAAACACTAATATGTTTGCACAAACAAAACAAAACTCTATATTATGTAAGACAGTTATGATATAGTCCAGAAATCTATTGAAGAAAACTTCCTAAACATCTATAATTAAAACTCATCCTAAGAAAATTATAAACTGTGCTTGGTATACACACTGTATGTTGCTTAGCCAAGAATAATTATAGCTGATATTATAATTCCATATTTTTTGAGATAGGGTCACATGCATCCCAGGCCATCTCAAACTTGCTAGGTATGTGAGGATGACATTGGATTTCCAGTTCACCTGTCTTCACTCCCAAAGTGCTGGGATTACTTTTTACAAGTGTATCTGTTTCCAGTATCTGCAGTGTTGAAGACTAAACCCAGGGATTCCTGAATCTCAGATGATCACTCTGCCAACCGAAGTACATTTCCAGCCCTCCCTACATCTTAATATGTTGACATTAAAATTTCAGTAAAGATACTCAACTGGTAATTTTGTATTCTTCTCAATTCTATGCTTAGTCCAATAAAAATAAAATTAAACATTTTAGAAATTATTCCTCTGCTTTCTACTTTAACCACTTAACAGTAATGTTCTTCCTTTCAAGAATTTTGAGACTCTTCTTCAATTTGTGTGATTTAATGGTTTCTAACCAAAAATGCTCTGGTAAGATATATTTTTATTTGAAAAATAATGCAAACTAAGGATAATTTTGAAAGTTATATGACACCGGAGAAAATTTGAGTCAATTATACTTCTTTGAGCATAGTAGAAGATTATATACAAAAGCCAAGCCAATAAGACTCTCTCTAACATGCATTTTATTTACCTACTGAACTCAGAACAGAGGCATCAATAATCTCTCTTGGCTTTCTCCAGTACAGAGTATCCGCGTTTCCTAAAGTTTACGTGGATAGATTAAATTTAAAGTGAGAATTGAAGGTAGTTGAAACTCCAGAACCAAAAGCAGCTGGAATGTCTCCTCATATGCTATATTAGCGTCATCACATTTCCTACTAATATCTCATTCACCTATTTTCTTTTTTTTTTAATTTTATTTATTCTTGTATGTGTATGAATGTACTGTCTGCATGTAGGTCTGTGCACCCATGCTGTGCAATGTCGTGGAGGTCAGAAGAGGGTGTTGGATTCCCCTGGAACTGGAGTTAAAGACGGTTCTCAGCCACCATGTGGGTGCTGGGGATCGAACCTGGGTCCTCTGCAAGAGCAGTCGGTGCTCTTAACCGCTAGGCTACCTCTCCAGCCCACACCTATTTTCTTTATACCATCATAGCTCTCAGTCTCATTTACCCTAAAACAGCATCCTGCTCAGATATATCTGTTCTAGAACATTCTTCCAGCTTCCAGAATGACGGCATTGATAACTGATACTATTGATATTGATAACACTATCATTCTACTCACTATCCTATATAAAAATGGTCTGCCTTCCTTATTGTTAGCTCACCCCTCAGTAACTGGTTAATTCAGGGATACAAACTCCTGGACCTCATGATACAATTTAAGCACTGCTGAAAGTGCAGTAGGCGTGCAACAGTAACATAAAGTTCACTGAGCCCCCATCAGAGTTGCATCAAAATTCGAAATCTTCCTTGGCCTAATCACATGTTCTTTATTCTTTCAAGCTGCTATTCCTTGGTATATCTCCTGCTAGCCTACCCTCATCTTATTTGTTCCGTATGGGGAATGATCTAAGTCAGTTCCAGAAGTCATCAGAGGAAGCAGACTCTTGAGTGGATTATCAGAGGTGGATTATTCCTCCTGACGAGGACAATTTCCCCACTCATGGTAAGTGTGGGTCAGATTGTGCTGTTGTTGTACTGCTGTAAATGAGGTTAGCATTTAGCTTATTTTCTACATACTTACTAGTGTTTAAAAATATGATTGATTGAGAACTGATAATGATGAATCATAGCCATAATTCCAGCTATAAGATGGAGAGTTCAAACTCAGAATACATGGGGGTGGGGGGAGGCTGGGTAAAGTGCCCATGACTCCTTGGATAAAATGCCATCTGTGGAAGCATAATAACCTAAACTGAGCTCTCTGCCACCCACATAAAAACAGCAGGATATAATGTGTGCTCTAATCCCAGGACAAGGAGGCAGGGGCAGGGGCAACCCTGGGGCTCGCTGCTCAGCCAGTCTAGACAAATCCGTGATTTGTGAGAGACTTGTTCTAAAAATATAATACAGTGGGAAGCAATTAAGGAAAATGCCAAATGTCAACCTCTGACCTCTACATACATGTGGAGAGAGGGATAGATATAGATAGATGATAGATAGATAGATAGATAGATAGATAGATAGATAGATAGATAGATAATGGATAGATGACAATAATTTAAGGCTTAAATATAGCTCATTTCTAGTTCATATGCTTAGCATGTATAAGGCCTGGTTTGATCTCCAGCACAGGAAAAAATATTATTTAGGGGCTGTAAATGTGGCTGAGTTGGTAAAGCACTGTCCACAATTCAGATTGCCTGAAGAAAGTCTCTAGAACACACCTAAAGGTGGAAAGACAGAACCAACTACACAAAGTTGTTCTCTGACCTCTGTACAAGTATCCTGGCATGACACAAATACCCCTCACACATACACATCATACACACAGAGGCTAATAATAAGTAAAATCTAAATATATTAATTATTAGATGATTGAGATTCTTATATGAACTTTGTGATATGTGAGCTTACTAAACTCACTGATTATTTCCATGGTTGTTTTTATGGAGGGCACAGAGTTTTCAACCAATTTTAATCATCTACATAGAAAGAGTTTAATTTTTGTTTTTCAGTCTTTACACAGGCTGTGGGGATAGCGCAGCCATTAAAGGCTGAGGCTAAGAACCGCAAAAAACAATTTTCCTTTCTTACCTTTATTCAATAGCTAGGACCTCAGCGAAGTGCTGAATAGGACTCACAGAGTATAGGAATCCAGGTGTGTTTTCAATCAAAGAAAGAAAAAATTTAGTATTTCCTTCTTAAGGATGAAAGTTTAATTCCCAGCACCTGCATGATGGCTAACAACCATCCACGACTCCAGCTCCAGAGCTGCTACAACTTTTCCGAGGCTGTGGTCTTTTGAACCAAAGGCTTTAGTTCCTCTTCATGTAGGCTTCCTATAGGATGTGTGCCCAAAATATGGAAGCTGTCTGTCTTCCTGAAAGGAATTGAGGAGAGAAAGTAAAGACAAAGACAGACAGACAGTAGACAGACACACAGACAGACACACGATGAGTGCCTATGTCCAAAGATCTTGTCATAGAAGTGTTATCTCATCACTCCTGCCATACCCTGTCTATTAACAGCTAGTCAGTAATTGCAGCCCACCTTAAGCGGAGGTTATTATACAAAGATGTAAGTCACAGAGAGAAGGATTTGCAATAATACCTTAGAGACTACCTACTACATCAATTCTTCTTATATATTTATTATGTCACTTACTTTCATCCTTTGTTTTTGTATATTTTTTATTTAGTATCTTTTACAAACTGTAAAATGCAACATTGCATCTTTATCCATTATAAAAGTCTCAGCTTTTCCATTGGGTTACTATAAATATTATTATTTACTGTAACTACTGATTTTTTTTTTTTGTTTTGAAAGATTTATTTATTTTTATTTTGCATGTATGAGTGTCTTGCCTGCATATATGTACATGTATCACACATCTGTAATGCCCACATAGACCAGAACAAGGCAACGGAATTCCAGGAGTTACAGATGGTTATGAGCTGCAATGTAAGTGCTGGAAACTGAACATAGGTCTTCTGCAAGAATAGCAAGTGTTCTTAACTGCTGAGCCATCTCTCCATCACTATTGTTTTAGTGGAATTATCTACTAGCCTATTATTTTCTACTTATTCCATGTTTTACTTCGTCCTTTCTCTCTCCTGTATTAAATCACTTCTTTTAGAATTTAATTTTAATACATCTAATGAAAATTTTAGCCTTGCCTCTTTGCATCACAGTTTAGTGATTATCCACACATCTTTAGCGTTTTATACTCTACTTTCTGTTAATAAGCTGCTACATGACACAAAATGTGGACATCTTATAATCATCTGTCTCTATTTGCAGATTCCTTTCTGTTCTTATGCAACAGCAACCATCTATTGTCATATGTACAAGATTGTGGTATATATGTAGTCATGAGAAAATCAATATGCTTTCTTTTAACTTAGATATTTTCTACTTCAAATGGTTCTTTATTTATTCTGGAAGATTCAAATTTCTATCCATATTATTTCCCACTAGACAAAAAAATGTTTATAGTCCTGGTAGTCCTGGTTTCCTGGGAGACAAGCTCCTCTACTTTTTCTGAATCCAAATAGGCCTTTGTTTTACTATCTTCTAGTTTCCCTGATTCAGAGAAATGATTTTTGTTCATTCCAGTGTCCTGCCATTATTATCACTGGCTGACTTTATGATCTTCTTTATGTGTGGCTTTCAACATTTCTATCTGGTGATGATGTACCCAGATATGAACAACCCAGGATGACCAGACGGAAAGTAAAAAGTGATTCAAGTCATAAACAAAAAGCAGATGTAATTTCCTAGGGTGGAAGGCAGACAGAGGTGAAATTGGCTTTGCTAGTAATCCAGACCCCTTGTGTGGGGAATGCCTTCCTCCAACTCTGCTGGGAAATCTGCTCTGTCCACACAGGGTAAGAACTGTTATTACTAGCATGTCTGTTACTTAGTGCTACTATGTGGTTACTTCCAGTGCCAAGTATGAAAAGTGGGACTATCATTTAGACAGAAGCTTTAACTTTGAACACCATTCCAGACCTGAAGCCCCACTCTCCCCTCACTCTTGAGCCATCAACTGCTAAATACCAATCTGAAAGTACCTAAGTGATTACTGTTATTCCCTTCCTGTACTTCCAAGACTCCAAACCTACAAAATATACAATAGTGGAAAATGACCCCTTGTGTCTTGCTGACATCTCTTATAAATCCACATTGCACCACTGTGCTCTTAACAGATGAAGGAAAGTGAAGGTTTATATCATAAAGCCAAATATGAAAAAATGTCCTCTTTTAATTTCTTCCTCCCCTGAAGCTGAGCTCTCTGACCATGTTGCTCCTGAAATTAAAGGGTCCATCATACCAAGCCTCTCCTGATGCACTTGTGGTGTTTTTTCCTTCCCTTAGTGGAGTACAGTCTGTCTGTACATTTTAGGGTTTTTTGACATATTTTTATTATTATTATTATTATTATTATTATTATTATTATTATTTGTATGAGTGTACTGTCTGGATGTAGATTGGTGCACCCGTGTCTGGATTCCCCTGGAACTGGAGTTTTAGATGGTTCTTAGCCACCATGTGGGTGCTGGACTCAAACCTGGGTCCTCTGCAAGAGCAGTCGGCACTCTTAACTGCTGAGCTATATCTCCAGCCCCAATTTTAGTTTTTATTTTTTTATTATTTTTTTATTGATGCTTTGTGTATTTCATACATAATTTTCCAATTCAGTTCAGGCATATTTCCCTTTCCCTTCCCCCCCCATCCTACCCCACCCCATCCCAGATCATGCATTCTGCCATAACTGTCCTGCATCTTTCTCTCAGTTTCTTTTTTCATTTTTTAGCAATAAGTGATAATTTATGAGTACAAGCATCCCTCATGTAAAACCAATTTGCAGGCTGCTGTGCCCAAACCCCCACAGCCCCACCATCCAGCAGGGGTGGGGAGGGGCTTGTATGTTCAATCAAGTTGATCAAATGAGTGTCCAGAAGAATTAATAAAACAAAAAAGAGAGGGTATAAGAGAACCAAAGGTGTCCTTTGGTTTAAGAGTTTGTTCCTAGGTTATTTTTATTGTTTTTGAAGCCTATTGTGAGTGGGAAGTTCTCCCTTGTGTCCTTTCTTTCAGTTGCTTGTTGTTGGTGTTAGAAAGGCCATTGATTTTTTCTAGATTTATTTTGTACCGCCACTTTACCAAAGCTCTTAATCATTTTCTAGGAGTTTTCTGGTGCGGTTCTTAGCATCCCTTAGGTAGCACAATTCATATCATCAGCAAAAAGGGGTAGTTTGATGGACCTTCCTCTTTTCCAATCAGAGCTCTTTAATTTCCTTTTTTGTCCTATTGCTCTAGCAAAGAGTTTCAAGAACTATATGAAAAAGGAGTGGTGACAGGGAGGCGCCTGCCGAGTTCCTACCTTCAAGGGGGAATGCTTCTGTCATTTCCATTTTAGGTGATATTGGCTGTGGGTTTACTGGATATGGCTTTGATTACATTGAGGAATGATCACTCCAGAAGCAATTCCTTCCAGGACTTAAACATGAAGGGATGTGGATTTATTTTGTCAAAGGCTTTCCCACGTCAATTGAGGAGATGGTTTGGTTTTTGTCTTCAGTCCAGTTTATATTTTGATGATGTTTATTGATTTTTGTATGTGAACCATACCTGCATCTCTGGTATGAATTCCAACTTTGTTCATGATGGATGATCCTTTCGATGTGGGTCTGTATGAGATCTGCCAGGAATTCCTATTTAGAAATTTTGGAACTGTGTTCATTAGGAGGATGGGTCTATACTTCTCCTATTTGGTTGTATCTTTTCCCTGGTTTTGGTTTTGGTGATGCTGGTTTCTTAGAAGGAATCTGGGAGACTCCCTCCATTTGTATCCTTCTAAACAATTTGTGTAGTAATGGTTGTAAGTCTTTTTGAAATTATTTTATAGAATTCTGCCCTGAAATCATTTGGGCCTGGCGGCATTTTTGGATGTGAGGTCTACTTATTACATTTCTTTTTCTTCCTGTACTATTGGTCGATTTAGGCTGTCGATCTCTTCTTGGTTGAGCTGTGATGATTCCCAGGATTTCAGATATTCACCCATTTCTTTCAGGTTTTCAAAAACTAGTAAGAATATATGTTTTGAAAATATTCCCATATGATCGTCTGGATTTTTTCATTGTCCGTTGATGATATTTCCCCTTTCATCACAGTTCTATTGATTTGGAGTTGTTCCTCTCTTTCTTTTGGTTAACTGGGCTAGAGGTCTGTCCATCTTGTTTTTCTCTCAAAAGAACCAACTTTGAATTCATGATTTTTTGGTATGGATTTTCTTTTTCTATTTTCATTGATCTCTGTCTGATTTTTGTTATTTCTTTCTTGTCTGCTCCATTTAGGTTCATTTGTTGTTGTCTCTCAATTATTTTAGCTGCAGTGTTAGATCATTTCACTTGTGGCTCTTTTCTGTTTTTTTAATGTAGGCACTAGGAGCTATAAACTGCCCTCTTAGGACTGCTTTTTAAGTGTCCCAAAGATTTTGCTGTGTGTTGTCATTGTCACTCCAGTTCCAGAATGTTTTTATTTCCTTTCTTTCTTTTCATTTGACCCATTCGTTATTCAGGAGTGTTGTTTTAGTCTCCGTGTGTTTGTGTAGGGTGAAAGTTTTATTTGGTGTTGATATTGAGTATTATCGCACTGTGGTCTGATAGAATGCATGCGATTATGTCAATCTTTTTGTTTTTTGGTTGAATTTTTTCCCTGGGTCCCAGTATGTGGTCTATTTTGGGAAATGTTCCATGAGGCGCTGATTAGAAAGTGTTTTCTCTGGTGCTTGGTTGGAATATTCGGGGGGATAGATGTCTTTGAGGTCTATTTGTGTATGTGTCATTTAGTTTCTATTGTTTCTCTCTTTTTCCTGTGCCTGCTTGAAATTCTTCTTGGGTCTAGGGACTTAATGGGGTATGAAGTCCCCTACTAGTTAGTGTGCTGGGTTAATCTGCACCCTTGAGTTCCTGAAGAATTATCTTTATAAGTTTGGCTGCACCAGTATGTTTTGTGTGTATATATTCATGATTTGTGAAATCTTCATGGTCAACTGTTTCCTTATGCAGATGTATGGCCCTCTTTGTCGCTTTTGTCTATTCTTTTGCGTTGAAGTCTATTTTGTCTGATATCTAGAATAGCCACACCTGCTTTCTTTTTGGTACCATTTGCTTGGAATACTTTTCTTCCATCCCTTACCACCTTAAGTTGGTGCCGTTATCCTTGATCCTTGAGATGGGTTTCTTGTAGACAGCATATAGATGGATGTTTTGTTTCCTAATCCCATTCTCCGTCATCTATGCCTTTTGATTGGGGAGGTTTAAGCCATTAATATTTATAAGGTTATATATTGAAAGAATTGGATGTGCGATTAACAAGGGCTTTCTGAAAACCGTATATGTATTCACTTTCTCCATTTATTGACTCTAGCCTCTTCTTTTGCTCTATGGTTATGTGTTTTTGTTAATTTTAAACACAGTTTTTTTACTTAACTTTGTTTTCCACACCCAGTTTCTATTTACCTCGGGTGTTGAAGGAGTTGTTCCCGCTCTTCATGCCTTCGCTGACATTGCTCAAGTACTTTGATGAGAAGGGTGGTTGGTCCAGACAGGTAGCCTCATTTGGTTTATAGTCATGGAAAGTTTTCGCTCTCCGCAACGATAGTGACATTATGTTTGCGGGTAAAGTTTCTGGGTGGGCATCATATCCCTTAACACGGGGAATGCTTGTCTCCATTCTCTCTTGCTAAGTGGGTTTGAGGTGAGAAGTCAGTTTAGCTGATGGGTTTCCCTTGAATATGTGACTGTGTTTTTCTTCTTTTGTACCCCCAGAATGTTTTTGTTTTGGGCATCTAGCATTTTTAACTATAGTATGTCGTGTTTGTTTTTTTTTTTGAGCTTGTTTTTGGTTTTTTTTTTTTTCTTATGTGTCTTCTTTGTATTTGTATTGGTTTTGTGTATTTTTATTTGGGGAAATTTTCATCTATTGATCTGTTGAAGATCTGATCAATCTATTCTCTTGAGAATCTTCTCCTTCCCTATATTCCTATGATGCAGAGGTTTGATCTTTACCTTAGTGTCCCATATTTCCTGTTGTTCCAATTTTGTGATTTTTAAATTGTCATAATCTTTATTTGAAGCTTTTTAATTTGCTGCTGTGTTTCTTACAAGATCTGATGATTCTTTGTTATGCTATCCCCAGTCACTTCTTAGCTTTTTCCTTTCCTTTCTTCTTTGATTGAATGTGTGTTTCTATTTCATTTTTCGTTTCATCCTGTGTTTCTTTAGTACTTCCTTTCCTTTTTGAGCTTCTCAACTCTTCTCGGTAGCTTCTCAACTCTTTTGGTGCGCTCTTACTCTTATTGGTTGCTTCCTTTTTCAGTGTTTCTACGTCCTTTCAAGTTTGTTTTTTTTCTTCTCCCTCGAGTTCTTTTCTGGAGTTTGTCAATCTTTCCCTTTAGTCTTCTTGAAGTTGTTATTGTATTACCTCTAGGTCTTTTGGAGTTTTTTAATCTCTCTCTTCTAGTTCTCTGTATTATATTTGTTTTTCTCCCTCTAGTTCTTCTGGAGTTTGTCAATCTGTTCATTTAGCTCTAGTTCTGATGTTTGTCATTGTATCCCTCTAGTCCTTTTTGAGTTTTTCATTCTCTCTCTTTAATTCTCTGAATTCCTTTATGTTTCTTTAATTTCTCGTGGCATAGGTCTGCAATTATTTTAAAGATCAGTTTCCTTGGGCTCCTCGCAAGGCGTTTATTCATTGTATACTATCATCCTACAGAGTTGGTAGAGTTTGGTGCAGGATTATCCTGTGGTCCTTTCCCCTGTTGTCTCTTCGTCGTGTCCCTGGCTATGTGAGCTTCCCTTTTGTGGTTCAGATCCACAAATACCTTTTCACATGTTAGTGGTTGATTTGCTTTCTCCTTCAGATGCTTTTTTTCCCTCTTTCCTCCTCCGTTTTATGGAGTATGGACTTGTCTAAGTTTTAATGTTTGTTATATATGGATATTGGAAGCCCAAAGCACTCTTTTTTTCTTTTTTCTGAAGGTTCTCAAAAAAAAATTCTCAGTGGATTTTCACCAAGGGGTGGGGGTAGGGAGGGTATATGCCTGACCTAGTCCCATGCCCCTGAGAGCCTCACAAGCTGGTTCACGCGCACCTGTCCAATCCCCAGCGACCCTCTGCCCTGGGTACCCAACAGGAAGGCGGCTGTCCCTGCCAGAAGTCCTCAGAGACACGACCCCCTAGCTGCAGCCGGAAGAGCCCACCTCCAAAGTAGATTGCCCAAGTGACTTCAGGCAGCCCACAAAGGTGGGCAGAGCACTGGCCCAGCCCAAATCTCCACCTCTGGCCCAGGCACCAAAGTGAAGGGGGTCCCCCAGATGTCCTCAGAGACAGACCCCCTGCCTGCAGGCCCAGAAAGAGCCCACCTCCAAAAGTACCTTGCCAAATGACTTCCAGGAGCCCACACAAAGGTGCAGAGCCACTGACCCAAATCCCTGATTTTTAGTTTTTAAAATAGCTAAAGACACACTTCTCTTGTAAACAAACTCTGTAGCCATAGTAATAGGAACAGTGTTCCAGACACTGATGAGCTTGGACCACAGGAACTCTGCAGCCAGGAGCCAATCCATGTTTTTGCTTTTGTGTTTTTGTTCTTCTCTTTTGTTTCATTCTGTTTTGCTTTTTATTAGGCTTAATTTACACAGAAATTTTAGCTCACTTTAGGAAAGTATAGATTAATAAACTATTTTAAAAGGTTTAAAACCTGATAAAATAAAAATGTGAGGTTCTGCTTTATCTATTAACTCCCCTTACTTACAGAGGTAACTGAAACTCATGGGCAGTTAGCATAGTAGAACAGGGGGAGGGGAATAAAAGAGAAGAAAGAATCATGTATTGAGGACTTGCCAGTAGCTATACCCATTATAAGCACTATCCTGTAACCTAGAGGTCTGCATGGCATCCTTGCATTTGTTTCCAATTTAGCAATGAACTTAAGGTTTCACCCGCTCAAACTCACGTAGGAGAATTACTACTGTTGTGAGTGGTTTGTTTTGATGTGGAGGCAGAGTTAAATGCAAATTTCTATGACTTAGGCCTTTAATCCTAGCACTTGGGAGGCAGAGGCAGGTGGATCTTTGTGAGTTCAAGGCCAGCCTGGTCTACAGAGCGAGTTCCAGGACAGCTGTGCTACAGGGAGACCCGGTCTCAACAAACACCAGGTTCTTTCTTTATTTTTTTTTTTTTGTTTTTTT